>CAUYSK010004188.1:0-26258 GCA_963575035.1 Avahi laniger | reverse complement strand
AACTTTGGTTCACTTTTGAGGTCACAGATGATCTCAGTAAAATCTCAGATTCCACACGCTGCTTGGTGTCTGAGTCCCCACTTCAAAATCAGGACTAAACGTACGTCGATATTTCTCAATTTCCTGTTCTTGTATTTTTTTTTTTTTTTTTTTTTTTTTTTTTTTATTTCAGCATAATATGAGGGTACAGATGTTTAGGTTACGTGTGTTGCCCTTGCCCCCCTCCCCCCCACTATTGATTTTTAAAATAAAAGTTGACAGGCAATTGTTTGCGTTAAAAAAGATTAATAAAAATGAACAAATTTTTCTAATGCATTTCAAATATGACTCCATTTATGAATGTGTTTAGAAATACATACTATATAGGTCGAAGTAAACTTGTATCTTCCTCAAGGCAATGAGCTATTATTTATTACTAAAGATTGATCATGTTACTGATCTTTGTATCTTTACTCTACAGGTAAGGGTTAAAAGAGCAATAATAACACAAAGGTCTGGGCTGTGTCACTGGTAGAATATGGAAAAAACCTTGCGACTGGAAACCATGTTCCTTTCCCCTAGACTTGACATCCTAAAGTTTTTATCCTATCTTATATATTCTACAAAATATCTAAATTCAAAACAAAGTTATAATCAGTTCTGAGAATGGTTGCCTGGGTACCGACAGGAAGCTAGTTTTCCTTTCAGAAAAGGCTTTTGATAATATTCACATTTTGTATAAAATTCTGTGGAATACGTGACCATTAAGCCCAGGCAGACATAATCCTAATTGCAAGAAGGGAGACTGCAACTGAGTGAGATAAACCCTCAGGTGCTCGATCTATTCTGTGAAAAGCAGCATAACCTCTTACCTCCCTATTATTATCTCTCAGAACTGGTGAGAAAACAGCCTAGTTTGATAACTTTCTTCCTATACCTTTTCCTCCCCTCTTCTGCCATTCTGAACTCAATGGACATATTATTTTGGATATTCATCTAGGGTAGTGGTTCTTTCTCCCCCACACCCCACTTTTTCTTGGAGAGACAGGGACTTGCTCTGTCACTTAGGCTGGAGTGCAGTACCATGATCATAATTCCCTGTAACCTCAAACTCCTGGGCTCAAGTGATTTTCCTGCCTCAGCTTCCTGAGTAGTTGGGATTATAGGCACATGCCACCACACCTGGCTAGTTTTTTACTATTTTATTTTTTGTAGACATGGAGTCTCACTATGTTGCTCAGGTTGGTGTCAAACTCTTGGCCCCAAGCAATCCTCCTGCCTTGGCCTCTCAAAGTGCTGGTATAATAGGCCTGAGCTACCGCGCCTGGACTTTGGGTAGTTCTTGAAATATGGTCTGCAGACCCCTGGGGATCCCTGAAACCATTTCAGGGGGTCTATGAGATAAAAACTATTTTCATGCTAATAATAAGATATCATTTGCCTTTCTCACCATATGGACATTTGCGCTGGTGGTATAAAAGCAATGGTGAGTAAAAAATGCTAATGCTTTAGAATGAATCAAGGTGGCAGCACCAAAGTGTACTAGTCATTAGATTCTTCACTGCTATGCACTGAAATTTTTAAAAATGCCAAATTCACTTAAGAATGTCCCTGAAACAGTAAAAATTATAAATTTTATTATATCTCAATATTCTGAGTATATACCTTTTTAATATTTTATGTGATGAAACAGGAAGTACACAGTATAGTCATTGTTTGGTATCCATGGGAGATTGGTTCCAGGACCCCCAGGGATACCAAAATCCATGGATGCTCAAGTCCCTTATATAAAATGGTGCAGTATTTGCATATAACCTATGCACATCCTTCCGCGTACTTTCAATCACTTCTAGATTATTTATAGTACCTAATACAGGACTGGGCACAGTGGCTCATGCCTGTAATCCTAGCACTCTGGGAGGCCGAGGTGGGAGGATTGCTTGAGGTCAGGAGTTCGAGACCAGCCTGAGCAAAAGCGAGACCTTGTCTCTACTAAAAAAATAAAAAGTAATTAGCTGGAAAACTAAAAATATATAGAAAAAATTAGCCAGGCATGGTGGCACATACCTGTAGTCCCAGCTACTTGGGAGACTGAGGCAGAAGGATTGCTTAAGCCCAGGAGTTTGAGGTTGCTGCGAGCTAGGCTGACGCCAAGGCACTCTAACCCGGGCAATAGAGCGACACTCTGTCTCCAAAAAAAATCTGATACAATGTAAATGCTATATAAATAGTTGTTATACAGTATTCTTTAAGGAATAATTATAAGAAAAAAAATCTGTACATGTATAGATGTGACCATCCATTTTTTTCCTGAATATTTTCATATTATGTGATAAAATGTGTCAACATTTGAAAGATCTATGTAACTTGGTGAACCAATATTTTCCAAATGACCAATGCCATGATGTAACAAAATCATGAGTAAAAGAGCTATCTAAAGTACAACAGATTTTAATGTAATAGGGTACACAAGTTCACTGACAAGATTTCAGATTCCATATTCCGAGTGAACTTTTTACACGTTGGCAAGTTTTGATATAGTATTAAAGACAAATATCCACAATTATCTGAAATGTCTATTTAAATACTCTTCTCTTTTCCAACTACTTATCTTTTTTTTTTTTTTTTTGAGACAGAGTCTTGTTCTGTCGCTCTGGCTAGAATACAGTGGCATAATCATAGCTCATTGCAACCTCAAACTTCCAGGCTCAAGCAATCCTCCTGCCTCAGCCTCCTGAATAGCTGGGACTACAGGCGCATACCACCACATCCAGCTACTTTTTCTATTTTTTGTAGAGAGGGGGTCTCACTCTTGCTCAGGCTGGTCTCAAACTCCTGAGTTGAAGCTATCCTCCCACCTTGGCAACCAACTACATACCGATATGAAGCCAGACTGTCTTCATGTTCAACCAAAACATCTCACAAGAGACTGAATACAGAAGTAGACAGAAAAAATCTACTAACTTCAACTAAAGAAATTTGCAAAAGTAGATAGAAAAAATATACTAACTTCAACTAATTTGCAAAAATGTAAAACAATGCCACTCTTCACATTAAATTTGTCTGCAAACTAGTTATTTTTAATAAATTTTTAAGAGATGGGGTTCTATTATGTTGCCCAGGTTGGAGTGCAGAGACTATTCACAGGCACAATCATAGCCTACTACAGCCTTGAACTTCTTGCCTCCAGTGATCCTCCTGCTTCGGCCTCTCCAGTAGCTGGGACTGCAAGCACAGGCCACCACACATGGCTATTTTTAGCACATTTTTATGTTAACATATGATGGGTTTGTTACTTTTTAAATGAATCGATAAATATTTTAAACATTCTCAGTTTTAATTTCTGGTATGGTAAATATTAATAGATATAATCCATACTAACAAAACTTCTTTAGGGTCTTCATTAATTTTTAAGCATGTAAAGGGCTCCAGAGGCTGGAACAGCTGATCAGGGAACAGAAAAACTCACACAACACTTAGGATTCATCTCCCTTTGTCCTGTGGACTAAAATTCTGTTTTGGGTAGTAAGAGTGAAGTTTTAGAGAAAAATTACTACAAAGCATGCTTGTGGGAACTGTGTTGTCACTACAGGGTATAATTAATAATCTCCCACACAGCACTTTATGCTTCTCAGCCCCAAACCCCACAAACGGACTAAAGGATACCTTCCTAGTTTGGAACTAATTTTTTGTTCCAGTTGTCTTTTCTTGGTTTTTCTTTCAAGAAGCTCCTTCTTCTTTTGTCTAAGTTCATTGTCTTTGTATTCTAGATGTCTGCTTGTCTCACGTAAGGCAATCAACCCTGATTCCACTGCTTGCAATTTTCTGTTAATTTCCTATGAAATAGTCAAAAATTGTTAACATATTTTAAAAATAGTTCTAGTTAAAGTATTAGAAATCCAGTTAATGTTCTTTTGAAACATTCAAATCTAATTAACTAACCTTTAGCTGTTCTTCTAAGTGTCTTCTTTGTTCTAGATCCACAGTGACTGTGAGAAACTGGGCTACTTTTAGAGATGTGTTACTAGAAATAACTTTATTTGAATAAAAAGACGTTTTCACCACATACTTTTCTTCTGCTGTATAAATTTGTTTTAATCGGGTTTCTTGTATTACCTATAATGTAAAACAAGTGTTAGCACACATCTAATAATCATTACAAGTTTTAAAGGCCTACAGAATTAAAAATACAGACCAAGTGAAACTTGAAAGATCAAAATATACTAGATACATTTTCATTTTTTTCACCTATCCAACAACATCTCAAAAAAGGTGGCTGATACATTTCAGGTCAATATTTTGTAAACCACCACCAAGGAAGAGAGAATTAGGAGAAAACTAAAACAACTAGCAAAGTCAGTTATACTTCACTATACAACCTCTCCCAAGTAAGTATACTTTTGGAGCTTCATTATATCTAAAGAAGAGATATCAAGAGCCAGGTATCCCAAAAATTGAACTACGTTATCTCAGGTAAGTCAGTCACTTTCCCCTCCCCTCAGTTATACTGTTTAAAGATAAATAATCATATATTTAGTTCCTGTACATTTGGGAGAATACTCAAGAGAATCATTGTTCACAGATTTCAAAATATTGTTTTACATTTTTGTTTTTTGAGATCTTTTCTCTCAAAACACAGGTTTCATAAAATAAAATACATTCTAAAGACCATATTATTATTATTATTATACTTTCTGTATATTTAGAAAGAATAGGCTGCTATAATGCAGTTTTTCCCCGATCTTTAAAGGTTTATAACCACTGCTTTGTGGCTTATTTCCCCCCAGAAATTTATAGCTTAAGTGAAGAGACAGGACATGTTTAAACATATTTAGTCAACTAAGTATAAATAGGCACCCTAAATCCTGAATAATTTGGAATAAAGGGATAGACTGGATGAGGTTAGTCTACCCAACTAGTTCAAACTGGATTTGAACCGACAGAGTTAGCGAGGGAAGGACACTTCCAGCAAAAGGACATCTCAAGCTAAGAAGGTCAGCAGACAATTTAACTAAAGGGGAGAGTCTTAGAAATTAATGAGAGAACAATTTCATGAATAGGGTATAATCACTGTTAGGGAACCTAAAATTTTAAGACTTGATAATAAAGCAAAACACACTAAAGAATATATTTTTATTCTAAAAAAGAAATATAGCCATTATTGCCATTATCCAGACATGAAAGAAGGATTGAGGGTGTAAAGGCAGTAAATTTCCTCAACAAGTTTGTATCTTCTAAAAGACGGCCAGGATAATGCCAGGGGCTTTACCAGGTGCTTGAAATATTTCCTAACTTGGCTTTACCTATATATACATGTCTGAAAAGTGTATCATCATACTTTAAAGTATCTATATACAATGTAACACTGAGTCGGGCATTGTGACAATAAGGTGTAAGAAACATTTAATGTGTTCAAGAATTTTAAAAATCATTTATGTAAAACAGAGATCTTAATCTTAATGAAAAATACCTAAAAAAGAAACAAAGGAGGAAAGAATTAATTTCACTTTTAATGTAAATTATATGAATTTCAAATCTATTTCTCTAGTACAAATAGCAGTGTTAAAGCTTGATAGGTGACTTAAGCAAAATGTTAAAAGTGCATAAAAATAATTCAACTTGAAGCACAGGTCAAAAAGTAAAAGAATTTTCCAAATTAAGTAACTGCTCCTTTCTGTCCCAAAGTGAAGCTATAAAAGCCCTTATCAAACTTTCTGTTGTCTTCTGCATTAGTAAAAAAATTCTTACTCCTCTTACTTTCAGAGATAGTCCTACCTATCCCTGAAGTTATAACAAAAATTGGTTCGGTCTATTCATACAGTCTTGTCCTCTTTTCTAAAGTTCAGTGAATCAAGGTACACCTACACTGAGAGCTCTAATTTTGGTTTCCCCAAATGATTACCATAATAGGAAGTCATTTCTAATCAAAGACACAGGCAACTTACTATAGGTAACATGTTTTTGCAAAATGAGTTGGTAATAAGCCTTCGTTTCTCTTTTCTGTTAATGAAGTATAGAGAGCCCCCAAATGAATTATCTTAGGAATACCTGTACATTGGTTAAGAACTTAAAACGTATTTTCCATTAAACTAAATATTATAAATAGCATTTAGGTCTGTAATTGGTTCCCAGATGCTTATAAACAGTATTAACATAGCAACTTAGTATTTTGGAAAAACCTGTTCCAGGAGAGATTTCTTCTCTACTTCTGCCTGTGATAAAAGCACACATGGTTTGGAGTAATGGATATCACTTGTAAGAAGAGCATTCCAAATAGCATTAGCAGAATGTAGGAACTAAAGTGTCTGTGGCTCTACATACCAGCCAAACAAATGAGTTCCTGTGAAGGGTGATCATTCATATGAGAAAATCTTAAGTAGAAGCCTTTCCAAAAAATTCTATATCCCAGCTTACCCTTCTATAGTGTTATTTGTCTGAAAGATAATCTTGAACACAAGAATTTAAATGACTAAATTATTAATATAATGTTTGAACATAAGTTTGTCAAGCAAGGAAAAATCAGGTAAGTGTATCTGGTGTCTCTTTCTAGCTTTTAACTTTATTCAATTACCGTAAAGGTATAAAGTATTTATTTATTTTAATTAACTCCACATCATTCCTGTCAAAGCATTAGACAACAGTCACTGCTTTACGTCATATCAAAAATAGTAAATACAAAGATAATTTCTGCATGGTTAAAAACAACAGAATGGCACACTTATTCAAATTCCTGACACTTTTTGCTTGCTTTTAGCTGAAAAGTTTTAACAAAACTACGTTTTGGGTAATAATTCAATAATTTCTTACCCGTTCAATTCTTTCTCTGGTCCTTTCCGTTCCTACAGGAACTTCATGAATATGATACTGACAGCAAAGATAACTCATTACAGGATCAGGTGCATCAAATAATTCTCTCAAATAAGAGAAAAATCCATATTGCCTGAAAGGAAAAGTGATGATTAGATTTTCTTAAAACACCTTTCAAAAACATCTGAGAGTAGATAAGTAGCCAATAAACAATACACGAAACATAAATTATTTCAACAATGATAAAGGAAAAATATTTTTTACATTTTAAAATCATTAAATATTACTATTTACCTGCCAGAAAAAATTTAAACTTTTATTGTTTTTAATATCTAGAGAATGTCTACTTATATCTAGAGTTAAAATATTTACTTATAATTGTTTTATAACTGCAATTTTTACATTTTTTTGCAAAAATAATGCAAAATTATTTTTGCATTATCAAGTGATGACTTATTATTTCACTTTCCCAATAAATAACCATTTTAGTATCTTTTATTAAATAGCCCAATATTTTTCTACTAATTTGAAACATCACCTTCATTACACATTAACTATATCATGGTCTGCTCCTGGGCCTAAATTTTTCCTCATTTTAGACTTAAACAGAGAGCCTAAAAGGAAATAATAAAGCCTATAACAAACGCATTTATGTGACAAAGAGATAATTAACATGTATTTAATTACTCAATACTCAAACCAGTCCTAGTAGTATTTTCCAGACTTACTTTAGTTCATTCAGAGACCTTGAAGGTGCTTTGTCTGCATATGAACTCTTTGGAGCAATAACAGCATTTACTCTTAATTTTTTATTGTCACGAACCTGAATACAGGGAAAAGAAAATATTATTTTAATCATAGTTTTTTTTTTTTTTTTTGAGACAGAGTCTCACTCTGTTGCCCGGGCTAGAGTGCCGTGGCGTCAGCCTCATGCACAGCAACCTCAAACTCCTGGGCTCAAACAATCCTCCTGTCTCAGCCTCCCGAGTAGCTGGGACTACAGGCATGCGCCACCATGCCTAATTTTTTCTATATATATTTTTAGTTGACCAAATCATTTCTTTCTATTTTTTTGGTAGAAACGGGGTCTCGCTCTTGCCCAGGCCGGTCTCGAACTCCGGAGCTCATATGATCCGCCCGCCTAGGCGTCCCAGAGTGCTAGGATTACAGGCGTGCGCCACCGTGCCTAGCCTATTTTAATTATATATTGTCAACTGAAATGATTTTTAAAGTTACCATATTCCTACTGGCATTGAGGGGATGGATCAGAAATTTAAATATTGGATATTTGATGTCACTTAGAAGAAGATTTTACTGTGAAAAATGATACTATACTTATGTGTTTTTACAAAAAGAGTCAATTTTTTAAAAAGACACATACTGAAATATTAATACATTCAGATGAAACAAAATGTCTGAGATTTGCTTCAAACTAATACAGAAGAGGGACAGTTATGCTTCCATTACTGGCAGATTATCTGGTATGGTGCTAAAGATTATAAACTCGGGTCAAAATTTAAAAAACAATTACTTTAAGGCATGGGAGATGGATAAAAAGCAGATAGAAGTTGGAGGGGAGCTGACATTCGAAAGATAAGACTAGCACCAGGAGATTTGCATTCATGTGGCTTGTGGCTTGACGACATTCCCCGATCTGGAGCATGAGGAGAGGGGATGAAATTCAGATAGAAAGCTGCAGTTTTTCCAGCTGGAGGAATCATAGGATGGAGTTTGGAGTGACTAGAATGGTTGTAAAGTATAAGTTTTTGGGAGAAGGGTGCTGCAAAGTGAGAAGCCTCAAAATCTGCATTTACACTCTTATCTTAATACCTGGCTGCCCAATGAACTATGAATGCATGGGAAAACTCCAGAGGGCTGGAGACAAGTTATCCAGAAGATCTAGCTAAGATCACTGATGAAGGCGGCTATATCAAACAACAGATTTTCAATGCAGACAAAATACCCTTTTATTGGAAGATGATGCCATCTAGAACTTTCATCGCTAGAGAGAAATCAAATGCCTGGCTTCAAAGGACAGGCTGACTCTCTTGTTAGTGGCTAATGCAGCTGGGGATATAGTAAGTTGATGCCAATACACATTTACTGTTCCAAAAATCACAGGGCTCTCAAAAATTAGGCTAAATCTACTCTGCCTGTGCTCCAGAAATGGAACAAAGCCTGGATGTTTGCACATCTGTATACAGCATAGTTACTGAATATTAAAGCACACTGTTGAGACCTACTGCTCAGGAAAAAAAAGATTCCTTTCAAAACACTGCTGCTCACTGACAATGCGCCTGGTCACCCAAGAGCTTTCATGGAGATGTACAAGAAGATTAATGTTGTTTTCAAGCCTGCTAACACAACATTCATTCTTCAGATCAAGAATGGATCAAGGAGTAATTTTGACTTTCAAGTGTTATTATTTAATAAATACATTTCGTAAGGCTATAGCTGCCATAAATAATGATTCTCTTGATGGATCTGGGCAAAGTAAATTGGAAAAGCTTCTGAAAAAGATTCATCATTCTCGATGATTAAGAACATCTGTGATTCAAGGGAGGCGGTCAAGATAACGACATGAACGGGAGTTTGAAAACAGTTGATTCTAATCCTCATGGATGACTTTTAGGAGTTCAAGACTTCAGTGGAGGAAGTCATCGCAGATGTGTAGAAATAGCAAGAGAATTAGAAGTGGAGCCTGAAGATGTGACTGAATTGCTACAATCTCATGATAAAATTTGAACAGATGAAGAGTTACTTCTTATGAATGAGCAAAGAGTAGTTTCTTGAGATAGCATCTACTCCTGGTGAAGATGCTGTGAACACTGTTGAAATGACAACAAAGGATTTAGAATATTACATAAACTTAGGTGATAACACAGCAGCAGGGTTCAGGGCTTGAGAAGACTGATTCAATTTTTTTTTAGAGATAGGGTCTTCCTCTGTTGTTCCAGTTAGAGAGCAGTGGTGTCATCATAGCCCACTGGAACCTCAAACTACTGGGCTCAAGCGATCCTCCTGCCTCAGCCTCCTGAGTAGCTGGGACTACAGGCATGTGCCATGCTAATTTTTCTATTTTTTGTACAGCTGGGGTCTCACTATGTTGCCCAGCCAGGTCTCAGGCTCCTGGCCTCAAGCAATCCACCTGTCTCAGCCTCCCAAAGTGTTAGGATTACAAGCATGAGCCAATAAGCCCGGCCGTGACTCCAATACTGTAAGACATTCTACTGTGGGTAAAATGTCATCAAACAGCATTGCACGCTACAGAGAAATCTATTGTAATAGGAAGAATTGATCGACGCAACAAACTTCATTGTTTTAAGAAGTTGCTACAGCCACTCCAACCTTCAGCAACCACCACCCTGATCAGTTAGCAGCCATCAACATCAAGGCAAGACTCTCCATCAGCAAAAAGATTACAACTCACTTAAAGGCTCAGATGATTGTTAGCATTTTTTTTTAGAAATAAAGTATTTTAAAATTAAGGTATGTACATTGTTTTTGAAGACATAATGCTACTGCCCTCTTAATAGGCTACAGTATAGTATAAACATAACTTCTATATGCATTGGGAAACAAAAAATTGTGTGATTCACTTTATTGCGATATTTGCTTTATTGTGGTGGTCTGAACCAAACGCATGGTATCTCCGAGGTACACTGGTCCTAGAACTCAGAAACTGAACCAACTGACAATGTCAACAGGGATACAAAGTTAATATAAAAAAAATCAACTGTGTGTCTATGAACTAGCAATGTACAATTAGAAAATGAGTTTTAGAAATATTTTTAAATAGTGTCAAATAAACCAAAAAATACACATTAAAATACACATTTAGGCCAGGTGCAATGGCTAACACCAGTAATCCCAGCACTTTGGGAGGCTGAGGCAGGAGGATTGCTTGACGTCAGGACTTTGACACCAGTCTGGGCTCATAGCGAAACCTAGTTTCTATTATATGAAATATAAATAAATAAATAAGAATAAAATTTAAAATATATACATTTTTAACAAAAGATGTATAAGACTTATACCCTGAAAAAAACAAAACAATACTGACAGATATTAATGGAGGCATGGTGAGATGGCAGAATGGAGAAATATTTCATGGCGGCATGGGTCAGCAATTCTGAAACTATCTTCAGAGTCTTCTAGGCTTGAACAAATGAGTAAATATATTGATGATATGGAGAGCTATGCTCTTCACTAATACAGAAGGAAATTATAAATATGTAAAGGAGAAAGACTAGAAGGTACCCTGCAGCGTTAGATTGCAATTGGAAGTAGCAGTGTGAACTCACGTTGCACTTATGTTTTCTTGCTCTCTAGATAAATACAGAAATATTTATAGATATAAAGGGTTTGCATGAGAGGACCTGGAAGCAATGAGACACCAGTAGCAATGAACACATCTAGTATACGGCTCTTGGTTTCTAAAAGAAACTAGGGATCTTTAAGAAAAGGGTTGATTATAAGGCCCAGGTGGTACGTTAAAGATGAACCCGTAACATGTTACTTTGGTAAAAATTAAGAATTGTTCAAAATACGATGGCAACATATTGAAAGGACACAGGAGTCAATTTGAAGAGGGTCTCACTAATCGAACCTGGGATAATTTAAGCATTACAATTTATAACACATAAAATTCTATGAGTCTATATTGATAAACAAATAGAAGAAAAAAACTTACAGGCAGAAAACTAATAAAAATAGAAGGAATGACTGAGTTAGAATCATTTATGATTCTTAAACCTACTAGGTAGGCTTTCATGAGGAACAGGGTATTTGTAGTCTCAAAATATTAATATCTACACATAAATAATTACAAAGAGAAAAATCGTTTTGTTATAACACTTGTTAACAAATTTGCTCCAAGTGGTTGACACATTAGGAAACAATTTGAGCATTATGTGAATTTCACATTTGCTTACTTGCAATTTTACCCACAAAGAAACAAAAGGTTTTCCCTAGATGAATGCAGAAAATTGCATCCAACTGAACCAAGCTTCCTAAGAATACACATAATTTATGTGCGTGCACACACACTGACACACATATACCCCTCCTCAAACATTTACCAGCTAGCTACTTAAGTTTACCATGTATTATGATCCACATCCACCCATATTTGTTGTTACAATTTTCCATCTATTAATAATTTCAGATAACTGGTTTATAACTGCTTTAACCACTGCACAATAACTCACAAGCTGAACACATCCAATACCCACTTCCGTAAGGCAACTTCAGGCCTTTTTCAAAATAAAGCATCATATTTATTGTACTTGAGTACTAGTTAACAATTTAGCATGTATAAAACTGTGTCACCATTTTCAATAGGTTCATCTTTTTTCATGTGTTATTGATGAAATTTTTTTTTTTTTTTTGAAACAGAGTCTCACTTTGCTGCCCTGGCTAGAGTGAGTGCCGTGGCATCGGCCTAGCTCACAGCAACCTCAGACTCCTGGGCTCAAGCAATCCTACTGCCTCAGCCTTCTGAGTAGCTGGGACTACAGGCATGCGCCACCATGCCTGGCTAATTTTTTCTATATATTTTTAGCTGTCCAATTAATTTCTTTCTATTTTTGGTAGAGACGGGGTCTCACTCTTGCTCAGGCTGGTCTTGAACTCCCGAGCTCAAGCAATCCGCCCGCCTCGGCCTCCCAGAGTGCTAGGATTACAGGCGTGAGCCACCGCACCCGGCCTTGATGAAATTTTTGAGTGTTGTACTCTAACCTTTTCTTCCACCATAACTCCTGTGTGTTTTTAACTGTACAATTTTGCATAACACAGTGATTTTTACAAATGCATACATTATGGTATAGCATAATTTATTGTACTTTGCAATGGAGAAATAATAAAGTAAATGAGGCTGAATGTAAATAATCAGTGAATCTGATTTATGGGCTTTATAGGAATAAAGAAGTTCCACGTGCTATTCTTGTGACTCTTCTGTTAGTTTTAAATTACATCAAAATAAGAAGTTATCAAGAAAAAAACCAATAGAGAACTGGAAGTATAAATGAAACAATATTAGCCATGAGTCAATGTATCATTGACGTTAGTATACGGAGTACATTAAGTTATTAAAATCTATTGTTGTAGTGGTTACATTAAATAAAACTGAATTGCACAGTAAGAAAGTAATTTCCTTTTCAATTCCCTTTCAATATTTCTAATTATACCATTGAGAAAGTTATCGTACAGTGTCAGTATGTCCTTAACTCCTTGTTGTCTCTTCTTTAACATGTTATCTGCTTTTAGGAAACAATATAGATCTAGAATTTACTAACATTGTGTTTATTGCCTTACTGTTATGTAAATTACTGGTTCTCTAATTTGGTAGTGATATTATATTTCCTTCTAGAAGATTTTTTTGAGTAACAAGAAGTAAGTGATTGAAAGAAAAATATTATAAATACTATAGGGTAGTACCCAGATATGGCAACAATTGTGAGATGGCTGTACATTGTATATAGTATATAGAAAAGGCAAAAACTGTGAAGATGGTTTGTAAGTTACTAAAGGATGAGAAATGGCAGTCTAGTAGATACAATTACAGGGGAAGGTTATATAGAATAAAATTTCACAATTTAAAACACACAAAAAGTCATAGATACAAGTTCTGGTCCTACCTGACAAGCAGTTATGTAAAGTTAATTGTTACAGCATAAGAAAAAAGAATAAAGATCAAATTATCAAGGATCTGTGTCATATGATAAACATATTGAAACAGGGGACAGGCAGGCCTTGCTCAATAGAGTCATAAGCCTCGAACCAAGGTCTCTGATAAAACAGGAGATGGCAGAGAAACCAGCCAAAACCAGCTAAAACTAAGAAAGCCACAAAAAAAACCCCTAAGGTTACCCTTACTGCTCATTATACCTGGTTTATAATGTATTAGCATACTAAAAGAAACTCCTACCAGTGCCACGACAGTTTACAAATGCCATGAAAACTCCCAGAAGTTACCCTGTATGGTTTAGAAAGGGGAGGGACCCTCAGTTCTGGGAACTCCCCATCCCTTTCCTAGAAATCTTATCAATAATCCTCCCTCTGCTTAATATAAAATTAAATACAAGGTATAAAATAAAACCCCGAAAACTCACAAAGGGATACTCCCTATTACCCTGAGAGAGAGCCACTGCTCTATGAGGGGGCCACGTTTTTGTTTTTTTCTTACCTCAGTAAACTTGTTTTTGCCTTACTCCATCAACTTGCTCTTGAATTCTTTCCTGCACAACCCACTTGGGCTTCAGGCCAGAGTCCAGTTTTGGGGTCTACTTTTCTGCATCAATACGGTTCAAACCCTCAGTGCAAAGGTGGAACGGGTTTTTGACACAAGGCAAGATACTCTGTATGGGCTAAGCTGGCCATGTGCAAAACAGAAATCATATTGTCTGTACTTCACAGTGTACCATGTCTCCAAGATATGTAACCCAAGCAACTGACTTCTTCAGTGAGCTCTAACATCAGATCTGGTTAGGCTTAAATAGTTCTAACATACACAAATGTCTAACTTTTTGGAGTTCATTTTATAATTTTATACATATAACCCTTTTGTTTTTTTTGTGAGACAGAGTCTCACTCTTTTGCCTGGGCTAGAGTGAGTGCCATGGCGTCAGCCTAGCTCACACTCAACAGCAATCTCACACTCCTGGGCTCAAGCAATCCTGTCTCAGTCTCCCGAGTAGTTGGGACTACAGGCATGTGCCACCATGCCCGGCTAATTTTTTCTGTATATTTTTAGTTGTCCGATTAATTTCTTTGTATTTTTTTTTTTTTAGTACAGACGGGGTCTCGCTCTTGCTCAGGCTGGTTTTGAACTCCTGAGCTCAAACAATCCACCCACCTCGGCCTCATACAATCCTTTTATTCGATCATCTTTATGTTCACATTCTCTGTCATGTCCCAAACCAGGAGATGGGCAATATGACAAAAGCAAAAGAAAGGAAGGATTCTTTCTAAGCACTATGTACCGAGAAACAGAGGACCACTTGAACTGATTGAGGGTCCTTAGACCAATTAGCAAAGGTTTAAACAAGATAAAACAAATTCTAGACCTAATCTTTATGAGCCTTTTAAAGAAATAGAAGACATACGCAAAAGGAAAAAGAAATCTTACAGACAATAACATAGCTAACAATATATCATATGTAACTAACAATATATACTATATATTATGTAGATATATAACATTATAATAATAGCTAATAGCATTGTTGTTATACTTTTACATTTTATAAACTGACTTAAATGCTCACAGCCATCTTTTGAAATAGATAATATTACCCAACACCCCCTCCATTTTACAGATGAGGAAACTGAGGCAAAAAACATTTCAGCAACTTGCCCAAGTAAGAAGCCAGAATTCAAATCCTTCCAACCTAGAGTATACATCCTTAACTACACTAAGCCATGCTATCTTTCAGTGGCTTAAATTCTTGGTCAGTGGTGTTTTTCTATAGCCAGATACAGGATTCTTATTCTTTTTAAAGAATAAAGAATAAGAATATTATTTCTTTATTAATATATTAATAAGCAAAAACATATTGATTTCCCTTTCAAAGAAAAACTAAGTTCATTCCAATACATTTCCAAAAAAGGATGTTCAAGACCAAAGTTCTGTCATTGTTTCTCTTAAAACATGACAATTATTCTTCATATTAATTTCAAATGATAATTTCAAAATATGGTACAGACAGAATATTATCAGCTTTTTTCCCTTTATAAAACAAATTCATTGCCTTATATGGCATAGATAGGAAAGAAAATAACAAAATTGAGTGATTTTGTACAAGAGTTAACTGGTAGTAAAATTAGTTACCACCTTTTGCTCTAGTGAAGTTAAAAATTCAAACACTGAAAGACATGGCCCAAGTGAATCAAAGTGTTATGTTGGTCAGTACTTGCCTCTTTGAGGAAAACCTCCATATCTTCTTGACTTTCAAAAACAAAAGCTCTCAAGTCATTTGATGGAATGTGATTTTCAATGTATTTGGCATTTTTATTATCTTTCATATTGATCTGAACAAAAAGAAAAAATAAGTTTTTTCACGAAACCCAAACTGATTATTAAAATACATTTATATTTAACTTAGATTTTAAAATTAGATTAAATTTTAATCCTTGAGAACATGGAAGATAAAAAAAGAACGATTTGGTATCAAAGGGTCATTTTAAAAAATCTAATCTATTTTATTACACAGAAACAACCAACACAGTACATAGTTAAACAAAAGCCAAGATGTGAATAATATCTGATGCATACTGATTTTGATGCTATCTAAGAAATAACAAGTGCCTTTCTGGTCAACTCATTTCAAGCAGTCTCAGTTGTGTGACTTAATATAAACATCTCTCATCTTCCCCAAAACTTTTAATATTTTTCTTCTTAATTTTCAAGGGAATTTCATACTATACATGGAAAGAATTGATCGGTAGAAAAAACACAAAGAACTGAATAAAACTTTATAAAACTAACATGAAAAAAAACTTGCTGTAACTTAATTACTTAAAACTATTAACTAATTAGGCACTTCTGCATGTGAGGTTCAATGCTATGAAAGATATTAAATTAGGTTAGAAAAAAAACTGTTTCAAGGAGAGTACAATCTATTATTTATTGCAGATTAATAAGTATGTTGAAAAGCAGAGCATGATTAAAGCTCCCATTAACAGAGGTATATAAAAAGTGCTATCTGTGGAATTTTGGAGGAGAGATCAATTACTTCCAGCAGATGGAAATCAGCTTTCTTGAAAAAATAATGAGAAGGGAGGTATTTATGCACTGTAATATATTACGAAGCATATTAGTTAAGTGCTAGAGCTCTGGGGTCAGACAGCTGTTCTTATGATCTTGCTCAAGCACTACTTAGATCTCAGAAAGCTTTAGTAATATGTGTAAGATAGATATAGTAAAACAGTACATACCTCATAGGACTAAATGTGGATTAAAAGAGATAACACAATAAAAAAACAGTACAGTGCTTGTCACATAAATGTTGGCCAACACTACTCTCTACTTTATAGGATATCAATCAGTGTAGAAAAGTGAGAAAACAGATAATAAGCAAATAAAAAAATAAAACCATAAAAAACACCATTTCCCTACACTATATTTAGTGTCTATTGTTTCACAATTTTTTTGGTACCATATTACTGTATTGGAAAAAATGATACAAATTAAAGTGGGGGTTTACTGCAATTTACAGAAAGGGTAAAAATGACCCCAGTATGACCACAGAAAGTCACCTTTTAAAAAATTTATCTTTTTAGAGATGGGGTCTCACCCTCTCACCTAGGCTGGAGTGCAGTGGTGTGATCATAGTTCACTGCAGCCTTGAACTCCTGGGCAGAAGCAATCTCCCCGCTTCAGCCTCTCAAGTAGCTGGGTCTACAGGTGCACACTATGATGTCCAGCTAATTTTTTTTTCATATTTTAGAGACAAGGTCGCACTATGTTGCCCAGGCTGGTGCCTGGCCATCTTTTTTTTTTTTTTTTTAAATGTAGCTAGAAATAAACCAGTCTAGGATTTAGCTCTCATTACCACATTCTCCCAGGGTGTACTAATCAGAAATATGTTGCTATATCAGATTCCAAGGCCCTCATTTTGTGTAAATTGGTTATATGGCCACTCAATTCTTTGATAGATTTCACCTGCTCATTCAGATAATAAGTCTCAAGGAAGTCACACAAGTAGGGGTCAATTTAGGCACTGGTCAGTTTGTGTGGTTCTAGTAGTGACTGATTCACGTGGTTTTATTCCAAGTGTGAGCATACTCCACGGCATTTACAGTCTGGAGGTTTCCTGATATCCTGAAGGAAGATTTAGTCACTCTGTTGGTTCTTCAGCTTCTGGTTTCTCAGGATGCTCCCTCCTCCCTCAAGAGATTGATGAAGAAAATACTTGCCAAAGTTCTTCAAAGAATTTCAATGTCAAAACTTCACTGTCGAAGTAGTGAGACACAGATAGGCAGATATAGGAGACATAGGACTCCAAGATAATCTGGTAGTTCATGGCAGCCTTCTGTTTCACAATTTTTTAAATGAAATTTTTCTATACATCCTATTCTGTAACCTGTTTTATGATTAAGATGTCATAAATGTCCTTATGTATTAGTTTAAAAGAGATCTACAGTAACGTTTTTATTGGCTGCATAATATTCCACTATAAAGATAGAGAACAACTTACTTAACCAATCTGTATCTTTGTAAATTTTCTTCTGTTGCCCTATCATTCTGCTATTATAAACACTTCTGTGAGTATATTGTAAATAAATCTTTGCACAATTCTAGGTTGCAATTGTTAGAAATAAATCATGGAAATAGATTGCTAATTGACAAGATACATGACTAAAATTTGAAGTCTGTATATTGCCACCTTGTCTATAAAAGTGGTAGCATTTCAACTAGACCCTGAAGGGTGAGGTAAGTATGTGGGGGATGTGGATGGAGGGAGGTGGTAGGAAAGGTGAAAGGTTCTTTTAGGAAAAATAAAAAAGCACAGTATACTTCTTTATCTCAAAGACTCAAATGTATTAATGAAGTGAAAATACATGCCAACTAGTAATCTGACTTAGTGACAAGCTACTATTAGAAAATCAAATGGTAAGAGGATGACAAATCTAATAAAGTACTGAAGTATCATTTTGAGACTGGCATTTTAATAAAAATCTGTTAATAATTATACTTGCATTATACCTTATACTAAGGGTCGCAGTATTTTTGCTTATATTTTCTTTTAATGCTTATCAGATTAATCAAAACAATGTCTTCGTCCAAAATGGAATTCTCATCTTTCTAATAATATATACCCAAACAAGAAGAGAATACATTATGTCTATTAATTTTCCTAATATAATGTAAGATATAATAAAAGATGAAAAACTATATAAAATGATTTTTAATAAAGTAAAACAATAATGAGTAGAGAAAACAAAACTTTTCATGAATCCTTCAAGGATCTATAGTGAGTTATTTTTTAAAGAAAAAAATTATCTAGCAAAAATAATCCCTAAGTCATTTTTGGAGTAAGTTTTAAGTTTATGTTATATATCTATATCTAATATATCATTACTAAAGATGTGGTTTTTCATTTTTTCATCTCTTTACATGGTCAACCTTATTTTAAATAATTTAGATGGCAATCATTCTAGTAAATCCTTGGCTACATATCACTAAATGATTTACTAAATATAGCTTCACCTATTCTTGAAGATCCACAATCAACAAAAAGAGCTACCAAATACTTTATCATGTCAATGAACTATTGGCTTCATTCTCAAAATCTTCAGAATGCCCTTTTTTGTAGCAAGCAATTTTCTTGCCTATTTTGTCATGTGTTCCTTATTAACATATTTATTTACAGCAGTTTTCTATCTCTTTAGCAGGTTTTAATCTAATGCCTGCTATAACCTAAGAACAGCAAGTGCCAGAAGGAACCAGCTTACTAAGCTAATTTTCTACATGATCCTTTGTCAATAAGTTGTTAATTTCCCATACCTCTTTCTAGAAAAAATTCACAGGTTTTATGACAGTTACTACCCTCACTGATCGAGGGCCCTTTAAAAAGCTCATGTAGGAATTCTGCAGTATGTCAGATGCCACAAGTCTGATAATGGAAAACCCAGGTGGTTAAAAGGACTAAAAATTCTTAAAACAAAAATCTACAATGATTACAATAATAAAACTACCAGATGTTATCAAGATGAACAAAATTTTTTACCGTGAGCATTATGGGCTCACAGACTCTTCGCTTAAATTTGTCTCTGTTATTTCTCAGCCATAAAACAGCATCATATGTGTCACGGTATCTCTGTCTCAGCTTATCTTCCTTTTGATTCATCAGATTGTCAAAACGTACAATATGATCATCCACACCTAAAATTGGAAAACAAAGTATTGTTTCTCTGAAAGCTTTAATTAATGAAATCATGTATTATTAATATAAAATAATATCCTAGATCTAAAGGTTATAAATACCACTCAGCAAGTACTCCTCATAGTGGAAAAGACTTGACCTGGACAAATCATTCTAAAATTTCCAAACACTTGGGATAAAACATTATCTTGAAACCATGAAAAATGAAAAATGGTCACATACAAAAAAGAGAAAAACACTAGATTTCCTCTCAGAAGACAATGGCAACAAGGCCTTCAAAATTTTGGAGAAAAAATATTTTCAACTCAGAATTATATATACAACAAAATTGAGAAAAGGGGATAATAAAGATATTTATATTCAGGGGTACAAAGACCTGGTATCTCTCATTAGATATCAAATTCCCAGATATCTCTTCTTAGGAGGTTACCCTGAGACATGCTGTAACAAAATACGGGCATAATGTAAGAAAAAGGAAGACGTGGAATTCAGGAATAGGTTTATAATTCAGAAAAAACAGGAGAGAAATCCCAAATGACAACCATGCAAGAGGCCTTGAGAATAACCAGTTTAGACAGAAGGAGCAGAAGGCTACAGAACTCAAGAGAATGTCTGATAAGATACCTTTGTTTCTTCTCTTCAATTTAGAGAAATTATTATATAAAGGAAATGGTGTTTTTTTTTAAAAAAAGATAAACTGGAACCTTTTAAAAATCTATCAATGATAGGAAATTTAATCTTAATGTATTACTTGGCTTGACTATGAACAAGTTTAACCGTTGTAATTAACAATACTTAGTATTTCTAAACTTTTAGAATTAACCCATAAATAGAGCATGTAAAACTTGATTACAGTTCTCAATAAATATAAATGTTTTCAGTCTTTAAAATATCAAAACCAAAGTACAGATGAAAGAATTTAGAATGTGAGAAGGGAGGAAAGTAAAAAGCAAGGACAGAAAGGAGTACTGGTACTTTAGCTTACTAAGAGTGCATTCAAGCGATATTGGCAATGTTAAGTGACCACAAAAAGTATATCAGTTATAATAAAAATCATTATCATTAATATAATAATCCCATTTGAGGATTGGAGGAGTGTGTTACGAGGTAAAATCAACATCTAGGGTAACTAAATATAAAAATGTAATGTCTAAAATTGATTATCGAGCAACAGTAAAATGAGAATATAATACATATATATAGAAGGACTATTAGAAAAAACTGCCAAAAGAGTTAAAAGTGTTTACTTTTGAGTGAATCTGGAGGTGGAAAAGGGGTGGCACCACCCTTCTCCTCAAGCTCTTTTTTTTCCAGCCATACACATCTAGCTCTTTGATAAACATAAAAAAAGGATTCTTTTTTTTTTACTAATCTTAATCACGTACACTGAGCAGATAAAATATAAGATCTCCTCTATCTGAATAGTGCTACAGATCTATTCACATAGTCTATAAAAAAGAAAACCAAATATGAAACTGGAGAGGTTTCAAGGAACTAGGCTAATGCAAGGTTGTGAAGGCTAGAATAAATAGCTTAAATTTGATCTGAGTAACACTGAGTGACTCTGTAAAGAAAATAAAACTAAGCTCTTTTTGTGACAAAAGGCAACAGTCAGCCAGTGGCAAATCATATTACATGAAAGACATTATAGTTGAGGTAATTAAGGCATGAGCTAAACTTCCTAAACAAGGAGACTTAAACATTTTAATTAAATGATTATCAGGGAAAGAAGAAAGCCCATCAACATAGATATATCTCTATTTGATAAAAATTTTAGCCTCACTTCAAGAAAACTTACTCTTTTTCTCTTTCTCTAGAGTCTCCCTCTCTCTTCGTTTATCAATTATTTCGCCTTCACATAATGCCTTTTCGTCTTGAACTCGTCTCAGATCATTTGTAATAGCATCAATCTGGGGCTGAAGATTCTCACAGTTTTCTGCCGTCTTTAGCTCATTTTGCAAATCCTCTATCATTTTTCGGGTATTACTTATTCTCCTCTGTCGGTCATGCTCTTCGTTTTGCTTTACTGTTAAAGCCTGCTGAAGTTCCTCGATCTAATAAAACAGAAGTTAATACTTGAAATTGCTCTTCTCCTGGTTTATAAGGCTTTCATAAAAACATACCAGTTTTAGAAAGTGCACAGAGGGAAGTAAAACTCAATGGAAATGAAGCAGAGGGTAGAAGGGAGGAGGTGATGGGCAAAAACCCACCTAACAGGTACAATAAACACTGTCTGGGTGATGGGCACACTTTTAACTCTGATTCAAGGATTACAAAAGTGATCCATGTAACCAAAGGCATTTTTACCCTGTTAATACTTAGAAATCTAAAAAAAAAGGTAAAGCAGAAATTATTAGACAATTAAAAAATAAGGTTGACTTTTTAAATAAAAAAGATTATCTGAAAAGAATTGTAAGAGGGACACACCCTGGCAAATATGAAACGACAAACAAAACCATGAATTTTTAATCAGCCTTTTCATGTCCTACTCTTAACCACAAACAAACAACCAAAGATCCCCAGATAAATAAAGAAAGACTCCAGGAAGAAAGTAAGAAACCAGAATAAGAAAACCAAAAACAAATGCCAAGAAAAAAAGATAATAGAAAAGAAAAAAACTTCAAAAAACTTTTAGTTTGTATTCTCAGAAAGATTTGTGAAGCTATTACATACATCAAAAACAACAGGCTACTACGAATTAATAATAATTAGATAATAAAAAATATTCTTAGAAATTAATAAATATGACTTCTGAATGTCAAAATTCAATTCAGGGGTAAAAGATAAATCTGAGGAAATAGCAAAGGAAACAGACACAAAGACATGTTCCATCATGAAATCTCCTTGACAGTGTTTCATCACACAGATGTTTTCTGAAGTTCATCTTTTTGGAAGAAGAAACGTCTCTCTCCCTTAAGTTTTAAACTTTGCTAGGTTAAGTATGAACTAAAATTTAAATAAATAGGATTTTCTTTAGCAAAAAATTGCCTGCGATAAGCTAAAGTTTTACAATTTAACTGTTTTCATTTTTAGAAATTAGAGCTATAAACCAAGATTACGTCAAAACACATTAAAACTTAATAATAAAAATGTAATCAAAATGAAAAGTTCTGTAGTTTAAGTATGCTTAAACTCAGTATGCTTTATCTCATTAATTTCAACCATGCATTTTCTACATAAATGTCATCACCGATTTCTTGAAATGAAAGATCTATTCAGTGTTTAAAAAAACAAAAACCAAAACCAGAATATACACTTCAGAATTTAATTTCTGCTATTAAGGTAACTAAATCCACCATTATCCTACTAAAAAACCTTGAGCCTCCAAGCTCAAAGATCATAATGCATAAATGAGTAGTTTTAAGGAATTTTTCCTAATTGTCTTCTGTGCTACTACTACATTTCCAAATCTTAGTTTCACTCACAGATTAAGAAATAGAGAATGAGAAGGATCTTAGGCAATTCCTAAACAAGAATTTGTAGCAGAATCCAAACCTGAAAACAAAAGTTAGGGCAAATTAACATAATAAAAATTTCAGTAAGAAATCTTACATGTTTATCTTTTCTTTCTATAACATCTTGCTTTTGTTTGCATTTTTGAGATGTCTCCTTAATATCTGCTGCCTGTAAAATTAAACCAGGGGGGAATAGTTAAAAACTCATGCAAGCCAATTATATGGCCCTGTCCATTCCTATATTGTTATGTGAGTTAACCCACAACAATTTTTCATATTTCAACACAATTCATAATTATCACCAAAAATACCAACAGTTATTTGTAAATCTACAAAAGATTATTCCTATTGATATTAAAAAAGAAGTGCATGTGTATGTTTTATTTCTTCACATTTATTTTCCTGTGTTATTTTATCTGATCCTAAAAACCATCCTACAGGATAGTCAGGACAGATATTACTGCTTTTCTACACATGAAGAAAATAAGGGTCAAAGAGGCCAAGTAACCTATGTATATAGCTAAAAAATGGTAAGATCCAAAATCAGGTCTTATTTGAAATACAGAGTTCTCTTATAGCAAGTATGTTACCTCCTTGATATCTTTCATTAACAAATAAAACATGTAAACTACATATTAACACATATTACATATCACTAACAAATAAAATATGTAATCCAAACAGTGAAATAGGGCTGTATGGAAAAGAATTAACAATGCAGTTCTAAGACAACTACTCTTAGAAAGGCTTGCTTGCAAGGTTGGCCCTTGGCTGTTGTCTAGGTGGATTCTGGGAGTGTCTGTACCATTTCCTAACTGATAAGAGTGGTTTACTGCGCCTGTTTCACCTGTTTGTACAAACAATGTGGGTGAGGCTAAACTCTTGCTTTCCTTCTTGGATTCTGATTTTTAAATGAGTGCTGAGTCTCTAATGTGCTTCCCCAGTAGACATGGCCTTCACAAGGTGCTGTCACAATTTGATGATGGAGGAATTAAGCAGGTTTTGTGAGACTGCACTGGGAGAGGACTCTTGGAAGCTTGTGCATGGTTTTCCCAGGATTTTGCCCTATGTGCATTTTTCCTTTACTGACTGTTTTGTATCCTTTCCCTGTAATAAATCTTAGCTATGAGTCCTCCTAGCATTATCACTGAAATTGTAGTAGATTCACAATGCTAAGGAAAAAGCAGTTTCTTCCTACAGATGAAAACTAATTTATTGACACTAGTAATACTGATTTATGCTTAAATCATATGAAGGCTGTCTGGAAAGTATCTAGCCATTGCTGTCTCTATTTTTCTTATCACATGGCTGGATACTTTCTGGAAAGCCCTCATACATGTTAATCACGTAAGACAAAGATTAGTATTACTGTCTTCACCTGACTAGTAAGAGTAAAGCTCAGTGAGACTAAATAACTTGCTCGAGGTCAGGCATTTAGTAAAATGGCATAGTGAGGATTTAAAATACAGATCTGTGTGAATCTAAACCCTATACTCTGTCTATAACACTTATCATCTCCCTGGAATGTTTGGAGAAAAAAAATTACAAATGTTGGAAAAAGTTTTCTTTTGGAACAGAGGGCACAGGAACAAGAATAGCATGAATACTAAACAAAAGTAACCATTTTGTTCCTGTTGCACAGCTAATACTTAAAAAAAAAAAAAAAATACAGACTGATACAATGTGCCACTTCCAGAATCCTGGATCACTTCCTTAGGAAAAAAAATTCTAAAATACCTTAGGCTATGTAGATTTTCAAATAAATAAATTAGGCTCTTGGATGTTTGACAATGCTTTAATAGCTGGGCTCCTGTTAGGAACAGACAAGCAAAACAATGGGTTTTTAAATATGTTGCCTTAATTAGGAGATTTGGAATTTATTATGTACATTTTTTCCACTATAAAAGTAATTTCACAGTAACACAGAAAATTCAGGAACCAAAAAAAGCAATCACAAATCCACAACCTAACTACAACCAACTCCAGTAACATAACAGTGATGGCCAACTCTTTGGTATCTTTGAGGAAGTCACTTACCTCTGGGATTCAGTATCCTTAACTATAAAATGGGAGGATTTATCTAGAATAACATCTATAATCCTTTCTTGCTCTAAAATTTAAAATAGTCAATAGTAATTCTCTTCAAAATCAGATCCAATCAAGTCCTAAAATCCTTATCTGTTCTTAAAAACTGTTTAATCTTCTGGACTTGAGCATAATAATTTTAAGTCACTTTAATCCATATTAGAATTAAGACATAGTGGAGCTTTTCTGACATGATAGTACCAAATTCTAAACCACTGACTCTTTTTATCTGTTACAGACTTTATATTCCTAGATATGGCCCTCTCACTCAGCAAGCATTGCTCAACATGCATAGTAAATAAATGTTTGGTACCATCTAGCTCAAGAAATTCTTTTTCTTATAGGCAGGCTGCCTCAAAAAAGAGAAAGCACAATCACAGCTTTAAATAAAAAGAGCTACACATAACTGCTTTTTCACAAACAAAAGTTAAAACTTATATTAATCGAACTTCTATATTGAATGGTCCTTTATCAAATTGGCAATCTTCAATCAGTAATGAAGAACCTGGAGTAGCACGTTCACATTTATATTCAATTTTAAAAATAAAGAGAAAATAATACTGCAAAGTTTGTAATACACTATTTACAAAATGATTTTTCAACAGTGGAAATCATGTTTTATTCTATTTTTTTCTAATAGCAGTTACAAGTTGAAATCTTCCCTTTATGAACACTGATATCCATTTTCGAGCACAAGGGCCAACATCAAGGGTATACAGTACAAACACATTGAAAATGGTTTTCTGATTTCACAAAATTAACCTTCATATAGCATTAATTCCACTGGTCTAATTACAAAGCACTCTACTTATTTGAGCTAAGTGACCAGTTTATGCCAGAGGTTCTTTTTTTTTTTTTTTTTTTTTTGAGACAGAGTCTCACTCTCTTGCCTGGGGCGAGTGTCGTGGCGTCAGCCTAGCTCACAGCAACCTCAAACTCCTGGTCTCAAGCAATCCTACTGCCTCAGCCTCCCGAGTAGCTGGGATTACAGGCATGTGCCACCATGCCCGGCTAATTTCTTCTATATATATTTTTAGCTGTCCAA
>CAUYSK010004185.1:0-16097 GCA_963575035.1 Avahi laniger | reverse complement strand
CCTCAGCCTCCTGAGTAGCTGGGACAGGTGCATGCCACTGCGCCCCGCGAAAGGTAGCTTTTCTGTTTAACACTGAAAAGGCTCCCAGCTACTCGGGAGGCTGAGGCAGGAGGATCGCTTGAGCCCAGGAGTCTGAGGTTGCTGTGAGCTAGGCTGACGCCACAGCACTCTAGCCCAGGCGACAGAGTGAGACTCTGCCTCAAAAAAACAAAAAAACAAAAAAAACACTGGAAAAAAAGCTATTTTTTTGGAAAGGGCTGGTCAAGGATGAGGAAGGTCATGAGCTGGGACCTCATTCATGGCCCGAGAGTGGCGAGACCCTGTAGGCTCGCTGGACTGAGGAGCCGTGCAGGAGGAAGCTCACTAGGGGATGACACACTAGCCTTGCAGGGTGAACTATCTGCCCCAGTTCTTTCTGGAGAAGAAAGAAAAACTCCTTCCTAGCCCCTCCCAGGCCACGCCCCCCCCCCCCCCAAGGCTCTGGCCGAGGCCCTACCATTGCTCGTGCAGCTGGGCGAGCTGCAGCTGCAGGGCGCTGACCTTCCTCCCCAGCTCCTGCTGCAGCTTGCGGCTCCTCTCCTCCGCCCCCTTCCTGGCGCTCTCCGAGTGCTGTAGCCTGCAGGACAACACCAGCAGCATGCGGGCGAACCGAGTCTTTGTAAGGCAACAGTCACCTCTCACAATTTAAGGTATGATTTTTGCAAACCTTTGCTGGCTTGAATTTTTTATTTGAAAATTAACACACAGTGAAATGGACTCTTTTTTGTAGAGACAGGGTCTTGCTATGTTGCCCAGGCTGGTCTCAAACTCCTGACCTCATGCAATCTCCCCGCCTTGGCCTCCCAAAGTGCTGGGACTGCACGCATAAGCCACAGTGCCTGGCCTATGATCCATTTTGAGTTAATTTTTGTACAAGGTATGAGGTGTAGATTAAAGTTCTTTTTTTTAATATGGATGTCCAATTGTTATAATATCATTTATTGAAAAGACCATCTTTTCTCTGCTGAACTGCCTTGGCACCTCTGTAAAATGCAGTTGGTCATATTCGAATGGGTCTATTTTTGGGCTGTATTCTGATCCACTGCTGAGCTGATATTTAAATGTGACAGTGACAAGGAGCTCACCGTGTAGCTCCAACCCCAGAGGACAACCTGATGCAGCAGTCGAGAGGCTGAGTGATGCTTATTGAGGCAAGGCTGCTGATCCTAGCTCTCACCGGGTGAGACTGTGGATCTGAAGGACGTCACACCAACTCATCCGCACGTCTGAGAGGGAGCCTCCAGGCACAGAGAATGCTCAGCACCTCCTAGGGAATATCCGCAGGGGAAGTGATTACCTTTCTTCCATCTGTTTCATGCTGGACATAACTTGGTTGGTCTTTCCTTCAAAAGAGGTGATGGCTTCATCCTTCTGCTGTAAGCTGCTCTCTGCACTCTACGAAGCAAGGGAGAAGGTTCACACTCTACCTGTGCCTCACTCCCACGCCTGCTGGATCACAAACGGCGTTTAACTCTTACCTTCCTACCCTTCTTACTCTTTTTCAAGAGTATTTCATTAATTGCTGCTCTTCACTAGAGCCCTGGAAGACAAACTGGGTCAAGGCTCCCAGCTTTGTCCACAGAAAGAAAGGCAAAGAGGGAGGTACTGGGGTGTCCGTCCTCTCCTTTCTGAGGAGGAATTCCAGAGTCAGGTCAGACTGGGCGTTCCCGCGCTGCCCCCCACTGGCCAGGCGCACTCACTAGTTCACCCCACCTGGAGGGTTGGCTCAGGGGAGATGTCAGCCCCACTTCCCCCCATTAAGAGAGGGAGGCTCAGAAAGAGAAAGCGGCCAGCTGGAGGTCAGAGAACAAACGAGGGCTGGGGCTGGGTTCACAAGCACATCTGTGTGACTTCACGCGTCCAGGCTTTTGACCTTGACAGTCACAGAGGGGGCACTGTGCTCCTGTGTGTTTACAACAGACTCCCTTAAACTAAAAGGACACAGAAAGGCTGACGAAAGAAGTCCTAATAAATGCCTAAGAAGTAACAGACGGCATTCTCGGATCTTAATGTAACAAAACCAGACATTAACAACAAAAGAATAGCCCAAAACACCCCATATCTGAAAACTAAGTAGCATATTACCAAGAACTACTGAGCTAAAAAAACAAACCAGAAGGGAAATTATTAAGTACTTAGAGCAAAAAGACAATGCGAATACCATGTGGTATTTCACCGCAGAGAAAATGCCATGACAGTCAGATGTACCACAATGTCGCGCACCGCTGAGAGAGGAAACCAGCGCCGGCAGCCTGTGCCGCCCTCAACCATAGCAAGCATCTCGGTCTCAGAGACGCCGAAATGATAAAGCCTGAGCAAACTAGAAATCGAAGGGAACTTCTTTAACGCAGTAAAGATTACCCGGCAGACATCTAGGGAGCATTATACTTCAACAGAGGAACTTTTAAGATCAGAGCTAGACATTTGCTCACTGTTTCTACCAGTGTTCAATGTGGTCCTCGAGTCCCCTGTCGACGCCGTAAGGAACGAAAGAGAAAGCAAGCCCAGAAATTTAGAATGAAGAGATTAAACTCTATTTGTCAACAACACAATTGATTACGTTCAGAACCAACAGGACCGACAGACAAGCTGTCAGAATCCGGTGCTGGGCGAGGCTGCCCAACAAGAGACGAGCGCGCAAGGACAGCAGCGCTGCTCCACCCCAGCAAGGCCCAAGAGGAGGAAGCAAAAACAAAGCACCAGCCGCACTGACAACGAGAAGTACAAACAATTTAGGAATTCACCTAGAGAAAATCCAAGACTGTTTCAGGGTAAAAAG
The DNA here is from genome assembly GCA_963575035.1 of Avahi laniger. NCBI lineage: Eukaryota > Metazoa > Chordata > Mammalia > Primates > Indriidae > Avahi > Avahi laniger. The sequence goes on along the minus strand of CAUYSK010004185.1, from coordinate 13,279 downwards.
GATCAAAAAAAAAAAAACCAACAAACAAAAGGAGTATCAGAATAAACAGAGAGCTCTCCCATGCCTTGTATGGAATGACTTTGTAGAACAGAGTGGACAGTTTTTTCCCCAAAGTAATCTATAAATTCAATGTAATTCTCATTTAAGAAATTCAGTTGGGTTTTTAAAAGGAAATTTATGAACTTATTCTAAAATTTTTATCAAAAATAAAGGTGTAGCCCGGTGTGTTGGCTCACACCTGTAATCACAGCTACTCAGGAGGCTGAGGTGGGAGGATCATTTGAGGCCAGAAGTTTGAGACCAGCCTGGGCAACACAGTGAGACCTCGATTCTTAAAAATTAGCCAGGTGCACACTGTGCCCCTGTGATCCCAGCTACTCAGGAGGCTGAGGCAGGAGGATCGCTTGAGCCCAGGAGTTGGAGGCTGCAATGAGCTATGATGACACCACTGCATTCCAGCTTGGGTGACAACATGTATCAAAAAAAAGGTCTACAAATAAATAAGTCAAGAAAAAGGGAAAAAAATGAAGAGCAAAGAGGGCAAGCTTGACCTCTGTTAAGGGTTGAGCTGTGACCCCTCAAATCCATATGCTGAAGTTCTGACCCCCAGCACCTCACAATGTGGTCTTTTGGAAACAGGGTTGTCATAACGTAGTGAGTTAAGATGAGGTCATACTGGAATAGGGTAGGCATCATGCATCATGAGGGGCGATTTGGACCCAGGCATGCACGCAGGCAGAATGCTGTGTGAAGTTGATGGCAGAGATGGGGTGATGTTTCTCCAAGCCAAGGAATGCCGAAGATTGCCAGAACCACAACAGCTAGGAGAGAGGGATGGGAGAGATTCTCTCTCACAGCTTTCAGAAGAAACCAACTCTGCTGACACCTTAATCTCAGACTTCTGGCCTCCAGAACCGTAAGACAGCACATTTCTGTTAAGCCACTAGTCTGTGGTGCTTTGTTGCAACAGCCCTGGCAAACTAATACGACCTACTACCACTAAAACGTACCGTAAAGCTACAGTAATTAAAACATTAGACTAGCGAACAGAACAGAGACCTCAGAGACAGTTTCGTTTTTATACAGGACCATGATACACAATGGAGGTGGCAGTATATCAAGGCAAATGCCAGATACATTCGAACCCTAAATGGGAAAGGTAAAACCAGGGAAGGGCATCTTCAACACCCGGGGCATGAGAACGGGCTTCTGAAACAAAGCTCCCAAACCACAAACCACAAGGGACATTGACTACACCAAAAATAAAGATTTAAGTTTACTAGATAACAGACTAGGAGAAATTTACGGTATGTAAACCAATAAGGGACTAATATTTAGGGTGTACAGTCCATGGAATTGCTGCTAATCAGCAAGGAAAGACAGGAACTGTGAGAGAAAAGAGGACAAGGAAGACGGACGGGCAAGTCACCAAGCGGGAAACACGAATGGCTGACGCACGCCAAGAGGGATGTTCAGACTCACTAGCTTGCGAGGCGACACCAGAACGAGCGTACACGCCCACACGGGCGTCGCCAGCAAGTGTCTGTGGCACAGCCCTGCTGGAAAGTGGCGTGGCTGCGCTCGCACACGCGGAGGGCAACGGGAGCTCCGACCAGCAGTCGCAGTCCGGGTGCGCACCCTGGGGAGGTGCTCCCGCGTTCCCAAAGGGGATGTGTAAACTGGCCCCGAGGGCCGCGCGTGCTGGCGGACCCGGAGGAAACCCGCCCGCTGCTGGATGCCAGGCGGTGCTCGGAGGGGCGAGGCAAAGGGTGAGACCCACCGCGGCACCACTCGGCAAATTAAAACCCACGTGCTCGCAACGACACGTCTTAGAAACATAAATATGAATAAAACCAAAACGCTTTAGAATGCGGGCCCGTGGAAAGAGGACAGGAGGGAAGGAGGGGAAAAGGAAATAGGAAAACAAGAGCAGTGTTTTTAGAACAGTGTGCCTCTGACCCAGCCATCAGCATCTGAAGCCCAAAGGGGAAAAAAGGGTTTGGAGAGAACACGAGATGATCAGTCAATCCTAGCAGTGCCAGGGGGTCACCGGGAGGGTGGCACTGCCGTAGGGAGACGCGGACTCGACAAGGTGCCGGCGGGGCAGCGCCCCAGGGCGGGCGCGTGTTGCAGGAGGGGCGGGCGCAGCGAGGTCGGCTGGTCTGCGCACACGTGAACAGGAGTAGGCAGAGTCCAAAGGTAGGGACCTCCCAGGACTAGAAAAGCCAACTACCTCTGGACCCTAAAATAGTGGAGATAAGACGGACCCGAGCGGTGAAGGCCCCATCAAACGTCCCCGCGGCGAAGAGCAGGCCCAGGTGCTTCCCTCACACGCACATCTGCGGTTTCAGATGGGCAGCCATGCGAACAGCAGACGGGGACAGGGACAGGGACAGACACACACAGGAGCGAAGGAGCAAGCCACGAGGCAGGGGCAAGAACCGTGCTCCGCGAGGAGCGCCGGTCACTGACACACAGAGGTCAGTGGAATAAACAGCTGTGACTGAGGCGACCGTGCTGTCACGGCAACGAGTCCGGTCTGAAAACGCCTGTGAGCATATTGGATCCCCACAACTGCCAGGCCGGCACAGTGACACCAGCGAGAAACTGGCCATAAAAGCTGTGCAGCCTCCTTCAAACGTGGCCATGACCGACGGTGACCCTGCCAAGGCCTGTGGGGGTCAGCTGATAACGTCCCTTCCAAAGGCAGGAGCGGGGTGGCCCCGCGTGAGAACGAGGCCCACTGGCAGGTGCGGCAGGCTCTACGGTTCCCGCCCTGGGGGCCTTTGGGGGCCAGTGACGGCTGCGTGCTTCCCTTTGCCAAAGGGTCGCTTCCACCGTGTCTTGCTTCTGCTCCACCATCTGAGCTAGCGTGACAGGCTAACGCGAGAGACGGCGCGTCTCCCAGTTCGCAGGTCACGTGGGCTGCAGGGGCTGCGTGTCAGCCAGGACGCCAACCGTGGGGAAGACGCAGGGTCTGGCCAGGACATCTCGGCAGCTGCCATGGTGCAGGCTATGCGAGAGACCACTACCCGTCTACCCGTCTATCTCTTCTCCGCGCATCTTGCTTGTAGCCCAGGAAAGACGACATGCCCAGGCCCCTGACGCCAAGCATGGCCATAATACTGAGGCAACGTGTGCGACTTCTGTCTCGCTGCCTCAGAGGAAGTCCCTGACTCTGGACGATTTTCTCCCCCTTCGGCGGCAGGAATGGTGACAAGCAGAGCGGCTTGCAAAGCTGGAGCTGCACCAGCCAGGTCCCGGATGACTGCGGAGGGCAAAGCTGCTGGTCTGGGATGCTCACCTCGGAACAGGTGCGCAACAGAAATGCAAACGCCCAGATTTCTCAGCTACTCTATTTTAGGGCCTGCTAAATTATCACAGCAGTTTAGTTCCCAAAACTAACACACATTTTATCTATATAATACTGACCCAAACCAGAAGAAAATGTAAACATATTTAAAACAGACACTTTGTAAGGAGAGTGAAACTGTTTTCCTCCTTTCCTCTTTTGTTTCACTTCGATTTTCCTTGTTGTTGTTATAATATTGATTACATAATAATTAAAAAAGAGACAGGAAAAAATAACAGTTTATTATAGTCTCTGCTCTCACATTACCTTTGACAGAGTTGTTAGTGGAAGTGAGAGTGAAACCACATCCAGAAAAAATGAGGTGTGACTGTTTTGGCAATAAAATAGGAAACAGAAAGTCACAAAAACAAAAGTTTTGAGAAGGACACGGAATGGTGCCCTTCTGGGTAGCTCCTGGGTAAAAAAGCTTCCCAACTTTTAGATATCATTTCTCAAACTCTGGCACGACTGGTTCTTTCTGGGCTAGTTCCCCTGCACCACCCTGAAACGACGCAGGAGACGCAAGCAGCTGTAGCTGTGCGGCCCAGAAGACTGACTTTTTTTTTTTCCAGAGACAAAGTCTCACTCTGTTACCTGGGCTAGAGTGCCGTGGCCCAATCATAGCTCACTGCAATTTCAACCTCCTGGGCTCCAAGTGATCCTTCCACCTCAGCCTCCCAAATAGCTAGGACTATAGGCGTAAGCTACCATGCCAGACTAATTTTTAAATTTTTTGTAAAGATGAGGGTCTCGCTATGTTGCCCAGGCTGGTCTCAAACTCTGGGCCTCAAGAGATCCTCCTGTGTTGGCCTCCCAAAGTGCTGGAATTACAGGTGTGAGCCACTGCCCCGGCAAGATTAAGTTAATGGCAAGTTGAGATTGTCTATTGGCAAAGTTTGAAAAAATAATACTAAATGAGATCCTTAATTCACTTCTTTGTTGGTGGAAATAATTAGTTGCTTAAATAGATGGAAACAGAGAGCACGGAGACAGCAAAGGAGGGACAGACAAAGTCTGGGCTTGGATTGAAAAGACGGCTCAGTGTTCAGCTCTATTTATTAGCTGTGCCACCGGGGGCATGTGATTTTGCCACTTGGTTCTGCCTTGTCACTTACATTTCTCCCTGTTTCTCAGGGATCGACCGCTGTGAGGATCACATAAAATAAACACGATAGATGTAACAGGGCTGGGACCAGGTCTGACACGCGCGCGGGCTCACAGGCGTGTCCACCTGCTCGCTCCGTGGGAGTGACGAAGGCCGGCAGGCAGGAGGAAACCAGACTGTGACACCGACACAAACCCCACTCTCACCTGAACTTTGTGAAACATCTGTAAATTAATCGCTTTGACGTCTTCCAGCTGCTGGCGGAGGGCGACGAGTGTGTCCTGCTTCTCATGGGTGTCCTTTTCCAGTAGCTTCATTGCAATTTCCATTTCAGTTTTCATTCCAATTTGTAACTCCAGTTCTTTTTCCAGTTCCTTAAAAGGATATGTACAAGGAAAATGTTATCAAAGTAGATCACAGAAACGTATTGAACCGAGGTTGTAGCTTGGGCAACGCCTAAAATGCAAAACCCTAGGGGTCCACGCAGGTCAGGGAGAGCGAGAGTCTGGAGCAGAGAGGGAGGACGTCGTTTCTCAGCGGCAATGGAGCTCGCTCCGCGCCACGCCGACAGAAAGCCGGGCAGTGGCAGGATGGGCCTAGGTTTCGTTTCCAGCAACCACGATCCGCAAACCCGCAGATCAGAGCGCACAGTCTGAATGAGCGTCTGTCTTGTGAGTGAGCGCTGGGAGGATCCGAAGGGGCAACGTCAGAATTTCTGGAATGGTTTGCTAGTTTGTGGCAACAGAGGTGAAACCGTTTTTAAACGGTCCCGTCCTCGGTAAGTCAGTACACACGTTTCCCTGCATCCACGTAAGAAGCAAGGAAATACAGCAGGTGCAAGAGAAGTGTTTAACAGAGAACTCTGGTCGCCGATGCACAGATTGAGTGGAAATAAACAGGTCGCAGGCCACGACCGAGAGAACTATACAGTCAGAGAAACCGTGAGCCCAGTCTCAAAGCAATCCCTGAAAGAGGTTTAGAAAATGGGAAAAAATATAAGTGGCAATGTGGAACTGACTTGTGAACAAATGGACAAAACCACCTCTGACTTTCCACGAGCACGTACGTGAAGAGCTCTGATGGATTTCACTGAGGGGCCATCGAGGACTCTCAACGCCGTTCAGTCCGGCACTCACCAGTCGGACTCTCTTCTCCTCCTTCAGCTGCTTCCACGCATCGCTGTACATCTCGTCCAGACCTTGCCGGGTTTGCTTGTAAGTCTCCAATTCAACTTTGGTATCTTGCTTTGTTATCTGCATCAAACAAGAACCCCAGAGGAATGGTTTGCTTATGGAAAGCAAGCTAATTACAAAGTATTTGAAAATATACCATAATTTTTAAAAATGTAGGATAATACTTCTTTTTCTTTTTTCTTTTGAGACAGAGTCTCACTCTGTCGTCTGGGCTAGAGTGCGGTGGCGTCAGCCTAGCTCACAGCAACCTCCAACTCCTGGGCTCAAGCGATCCTCCTGCCTCAGCCTCCTGAGTAGCTGGGACTACAGGTGTGCGCCACCACACTTGGTTAATCTTTTTATTTTTAGTAGAGGCGGGGTCTCGCTCTTGCTCAGGCTGGTCTCAAACTCCTGAGCTCAAGCGATCCTCCCACCTCAGCCTCCCAGAGTGCTAGGATTACGGGAGTGAGCCACCGCGCCTGGGTCTTTTTCCTTTTTGCCATAGAATGAAGAGTTCCCCAGTTTCTACTTTGTAAACATGATAGAAAAAGGTCAAAATTTTAAAGGTATCAGAACTTGGAGATAAAGGACTAGACCAAGCTAATAGATTTTTGAAGTTAGAGCCATAAAGCAATTTATAATTAATTTTCCTTAAAACAGACAATAGAGCTTCGCTGGAAAGGCCCTCACTCAGCCCACTCAGTATATACGAGCGTGTTTTTGGCACTCAGTAGATTTAGCGGTCAATCAGACAAGGTCTCCATCCTTAAGTCGCTGGGTTGAGACACAGCTACGAGCCAGCAATTCCACAAAACAACAAATGGATTCCACAATGGAGGGATGTACAGCACGCTACGGAAATATGGGGGGAGGGCCTCAGCCCACCACGGCCCCAGGGATGGCATCACAGAGGACTTAGCACGTGAGCAGAAGCTCAGGAAAGACCAGGGACTGTGTATGCAAAGGCCCAGAGGTGAGGCAGTCCAAGCGCCAGTGCCCTGAGAGTGACGTGGGCAGTGGGGCGGCAAGAGGCACTTTCTGACATCGAACGAGGTGCACATTCCGCGGACGGGGTCCTGGACCGCGAGCGGGCACGGCAGAGTGGCGGACGTGGCGCCCGGCCGTGAGGTCAGCGTCTCACCTCTGCGCTCTTTTCACTTCTTTCTCGAATTAAATCGTTTTGTTCTCTTAATTGTTGCTGTTCTTCCTGAAGGGAACAAATCCGGTCTGTTGCAGCTGAAAGCTGATGAAGAAAGATTTTGACATTTCTTAATGTCGTAATTCATCTTAACTGTTCAAATCAAAAGCTAGAGATTATTTGGCATCTTCATAATTCACAATGTATTTCCACACGCTTGATATTTTATTTCCTTGTTTTGAGTAGGTAACACATGGCTCTACATTTCAAAGACATAAAAGTGTATGTAGTTTGTCCCTCTCCCGCCTCGCCCCCAGCCACCTCTGCCCTCCCTTCACAGAAAGGACAGTGTGCTACACTCAGTGTGGACAAAGATTTGCAGACACAAAAAATTAAAAATAGCCTGAATGTCCACTATTAGAGAAATGGTTAAATAAATTATAGTGGAAGGATCAAACAGAAATATGTAGTTATTAAAATGCTTACGAAAGTTTTTAATGACTTGAGAACATATTTAAGATATAATACCAATAGGAAAAAAAAAAGCAGGTTATATATGGTATGCTCTCACCTGTAACTAAAATAATAAAAAAAAAAGAACCAAGTTAAAAATGCTTAAGATGAGGACAATAGATACTAAATGAAAACAGCTGTCACTTAGCAAAGGGATTATAGACTTTTAATACTTTTTATAATTAAAGAAATTTTTTTATTTCTAACAGACAGGGTCTGCTCTGTCATCCAGGCTGGAATGCAGCAGCACAACCACAGCTCGCTGCAGCCTCGAATTCCTGGGCTCCAGTGATCCTTCCGCCTTAGCCTCCTGAATAGCTGGAACTATAGGCGTGCGCCACCACATCCACCTAATTTTAAATTTTTTTGTAGAGACAGGGTCTTTCTATGTTGCCCAGGCTGGTTTCAAACTCTGGACCTCAAGTGATCCTCCTGCCTCAGCCTCCAGAGTAGCTGGGACTGCAGGCACATAACATCAAGCCCAGCTCACAGGTTTTTTTCTGATTCTTCATTCTTTTAAGTTTTTCTATCAGATGAGCGAAAGTATGTTTTATCACTAGAGAGAGAAATAAAGATTTTGGGGTGAGGAATCAAAAACAAATCCTTAAGGACGAGCTCTAGAGGAACTCTTCCTCTCCCGGAACGAGTTAGCGTGGGGAAGTTTAGGGAAAAGCTTATGGAAGCAGGATGCTTTCATGGGCCTGCCCCAGAAGAGGCTGTCCCGAGAGGCGAGGCGGCGTGTAAACACACCAACCACCCCCTCCGCATTCCAGCCTGGGAGCCCTGACAGCAGAGCAGTGTGAGGCTGGAGGAGAAGCAGCAAGACCTCTGTCCTTGGTACGCGGCTGTGCTCTCCGCACCATTCACGCACGGGGGACCCCAGAGCCCGGAAGTCCTCACCTCTTTGTCAACAGCCTTGACAGTTCGACTCAGACTCAGACCCCAGGCCTGGGGTTCCTAGACCTAACTGCTGTGCCCACATGGGAACCTGCGAGGCTCTGAAGGAGGGTGAGTTGCTAAAGGGGAAGGAGCAGGCAAACTCTGTGAGCTCACTGCCACCCCACACTGGAAGATGCAGAGAGCACGCCCTGAAAAGAGGTATACTTTTCTCCAAAGCACATTTTCTATTACAGTCATTTGCCTTTAAAGAAAATATAACCCAGTTTTCAGGTCTCAGAAGCTAAATTAGACCTTAATTCAAAGCATGCCGCCTTGCCAAGAGAACCAAGAGTAAATCTGCTTGTTCTAAACACAAACAACTCCTGAGTGCCTCCGCATGCCAAGCGCTGTATTAGGTGTATCTGTGATATTAATCTTACTTAACCTTTATAACAATATTGTAACTTATGAATTATTACCTAATTTGGAGATGAGAAAGTGAGGCTCAAAGGCCTACCTACCAGGGCAAATGCAAATCTTCCAATGCTAAGTTCAGCAAAGTTTCTCCCATGATGATCTAGGAATACTCTTTGAATTTCCCTCTACTGACACAAAGCTGAGCTCCTCTCCTGACAGTCCTTCAGGGACGGCCCCTCAGGAGAGAGCAGTCGGTTTAAAGGGAGCCTTAAATGGGGGTCCTTCATTACAGGAGATGTTCCGAGACTCTCCTTGGCTGGAACCCGCCTCTGCGTCATGGAGGTGTTCATTCTCAAGCCCCCTCTCGAAGCCCTCTTCCTTCCCAGTGAGACTAGGTGGGGAGGCTTGAGCAGCCAGGGACCGCTACCTGTGGAAAGCCTCAGAAAGGCTGTGCAACCCCCCTCCTGCTAACAGGAGACAAGATGTGTCCACCAGGGAGACTGCCGGGCAGCTGGCAGCAAGCTCTCTTCCTCGGCCTCAGCCCTCCTTCTTCCTGTCCTTTCATTCTCTGTCTTCCTAGTGAGAAAGCAGAGAAAGACCACACTGTGGGGAGACTGGTCCACGCTCTTGCGAGGCCGAAGCAGAGGGGTGGGCTAGGGTACTACACCTTGTAACAGAGCCTGTGCCTTCTGGGGCAGCAGGGAGGCATATGACATCACAGGAAAGGCAGGAAAAGAGGAAGAAATTGCACTCTGACAACAAAAATTGGGCATTTCCAAGGAGGAATTTTTTTCTGTTGGACTACGTCGAGGTGATGAACCCTAAGTCACTTAGAACTGGATTACGATCAGCTGCAGTGTCTCACTGGGAGCCCCAGACAGGGCAGAACCCAGACATTCTCCTGCCCCACGCACAGTGCAACTCGCACTTAGCAACCCCCTTCCTACCAGCAAGAAGCTCTGCTTGGACAGACCAACTGCACCATTTCTCTTAATCTTGGGTCATTCTTTCTTGTTTAGAGTGTCAGTAAATGACAAACCTCTTCTTGAAGCTTTGAATTAGTCTTTTCCAAGGCATCTATTTTGGCTTGAAGGTCCCCAACTGTGCAGCTGTAGAAAATAAAAATATTAGGCAAACATGAACTTATATAAGCTGACTGTTCTCCCAACCTCTAAACAATAAGAAAGATTCCTAGATTTCCTGTATTAAATGGAAAGGCAAAGGGTCTCCAATTAACTCAGAGATGAGAATTCTAAGTGTGTATGTGTGAGTGTGTACGTGTATGTACAGACACACATACACTCATTTTCCAGTAAGTTTTATCTCTCAAATATGCTATTCATTTTTTAGTTAATTAAAAAGGAAATATTTTTTCCCCCAACACAGTAGATGATGGGAACGAAAATGTGTTGGCAGTCATGTACCTAAAGTAACATTCATGGCAAGGCACGGTGGCTCACCCCTGTAATCCTAGCACTCTGGGAGGCCAAGGCGGGAAGGATTGCTTGAGGCCAGGAATTCAAGACCAGCCTGGGCAACACAGTGAGACCCTGTCTCCATAAAAAATAAAATTAAAAAAATTAACTAGGTGTGGTGGCACATGCCTATAGTCCTAGTTACTTGGGAGGCTGAGGCAGGAGGACTTGCTTTAGCTCAGGCGTCTGAGGCTGCAGTGAGCTATGATCATGCCATTGAACTTCAGCCTGGGTGACAGGGTGAGACCTCATCTCAAAAAAAAAAAAAAAAAGTAATATTCATATCAAGGTATTAGTACTTTTGGATAGTAGGATCAAAGGTGATTTTCAAATCTTTTTTATATTTCCCCCATTTTCAACATATTCTTTAAGTAATATATACTATTTTTATGCTAAAAAATATGTAAAAAGCTAATGTAATGAATCAGCAAATAGGAAAAGAGTAGACTTGATAAACCGTAATCACGACCACAATAATAGTAATTTATTTTTTAGACTATGTGCAGGCCTGGTTTGTTCTAAGCATTTTAAATGCAGCAACTCATTTAATCCTCCCCCCAGTTCGAGGGGGTAGACCCTGTTACTAACCCACTTCACAGATGAGGCTCTGAACTTTATATTAAAGAACTCAAGTTCACGCATCTAAGAACGGGGTGCCAGCATCTGAACCCAGGGGGTCTGTACTTTTAGGCAACAAGCCACACTGTCAAAAATAGGTCCCTTTTGCCAGTGAGAGGGACAAAGAAAGAACCCTGGTAAGGCCAATGGAATCAAGGTTCAGGAACTGGGCAGGAGAAAAATAAAAATACAAAGATATAAAATGAAAAAGTAAAAAAAAAAAGACATGGAGGCAATGAAAAGTTTCACAGTATACAGTATTTAATTCTATACCAACTCTATAACTAAAAAATACCCATAAAATTTACATTTTTCTTAGAAAATACAAATTACAAAAAGACATATCCTTACCTACATGAACTAATAACTGAGGAAAAACTGAAAAGCTGGCAAAATATTGCCTCATAAACGCTTCGAGCTTCACATTTTCAAGGAGCAAACGCCCATGACCTAGCAGCTGTTCCCAGGCACAGAAGTAAGGTGAAGCTTACTAACTCATTTTGTGAGGCTGCTAACCATGACGTGACACCAGAGAGAGAAAACTATAAAACAATTACGTCGGCTTACATGTTAAAAGGATGGCTAAATTATTAAAACTATCATCAAGTAGAGTTTATCCCTGTCATACAGGAATGGTTTGATATGAAAAAGTCCATTAATAAAATGCATCACATCAGGAGATTGAGGGATAAAAACCATGACTGCTTTAATGAAAGCTAAAGGTGTCTGATAAAATTCAACATCTGTTCCTTATAAAAACTCTCAACAAACTGGGATTCAGTCAAGGATCACTCTCAGAAATTGCCAACATCAGTTAAGGAGAGCCTCAGAGCAGCGTCTCCTGAGTACGTCTGGAGGAACACGCCAGCTTCCGCACCTGGCTTTTGGGGCCAGAGTGGCTACCCCTGTGGAGCATTGCCAACGTGCACCGGACCCTCTAGAGGGTGCGTAGAGAGAATGACGTGTCTTCCGAACATGTTAGGCTGAGAGTCTCCCCTGGTCTCACCACCAATACCTCTAAGGACTAGTGTTTCAGGAAACACATCAGCAGTTTTCCAGCTAAAATAAAAAGTCAAGATAAAGGTGCCCGCACTCATGATCACATTGCTCTGGAAGCCTAGTCCAGTGGTTTTCAATCCTTTTTTCCTGCCCCAGTGCACCCCAGGGCTGCATGCTACCCCCAGCGGCCACGGTGCTTGCCGCTGTGGCAGGGATTTCCAAGCCAGTGGCGCTGGGCCAAGGAGTGGAGAGTGTCTGTTTAATGCATTCACCTCTCTACACCGTATACCGCACGAGACAAAGAACCAGAGATTTCTCAAGAAGAAATCTTACTTCTCCAGTCTGTACACATGAACGTTACCTGAATGATGACCTTTTTTCTTGGTTTGGAAAAGATAGTTATAAATATATGGCAACTCAGAAAGTTCCATGAGACAATGACAGGATACCAAGTATGTAACTATAACACTGAAAAACAGGAGTGAGTGAGTCCTACCTCAAGTGCCGGTTAAGTTCTTCCACATAATTTTTTTGATCAAGGACATCAGTAATTCTTTCGTGCCTTTTAAAAAGAGCATAAAAAGGGAGAAATTTTTTAATTCATGGTTAATACTTTGCAACTGTCTCCAATCTTCCCATCAAGAAAGTTATAGAAATATCAATGTCTTCAGGAAACCAAGAGACAGTCAGAGCTTCGTAACGTCTACATGGCCCCAGAGTAAACAGAGAGCAGGGGAGGGGGCTCCCTGCAGACACCCTCCCCCTTCTGCAGATGGGGTCTCTGGGGTGAGGAGAGAAAGCCACGGGCATGCAGGGTGGAAACACCACCGGCCACGTGCAAACGGCTCCTACTGTACTGAAGGAAAGGAGGTTCACCCAGGAAAGGACTCCACCGAGACTTTGTAAAACACAAAGCTGATCAGTCGAAAGGCAGGGAAATTTGGGTTTAAACAATGTCTTTGATATTTTAAAGTTAGGCTCTCCCCTTAATTTCCTTTTTTTTTTAATGGAAAAGTTAAAAATGTAGTTTACCAAAAGATAATTATCTTCTCACAGAGGAACAGCAAACAATCCAAACTAAAAGTTTAAATAAACGTAAATAACTTTAAAACTAACAATATAAATATGAAGCTGAAGTCACTGCCTTTATACACTGCATCCACTATTTTACATGAGACATTCATTCTTTTTTTTTTTTTTTTGAGACAGAGTCTCACTCTCTTGCCTGGAGTGAGTGCCGTGGCGTCAGCCTCGCTCACAGCAACCTCAAACTCCTGGACTCAAGCAATCCTACTGTCTCAGCCTCTCAAGTAGCTGGGACTACAGGCATGTGCCACCATGCCCGGCTAATTTTTGCTATATATATTTTTAGCTGTCCAATTAATTTCTTTTTTCTATTTTTTGGTAGAGATGGGGTCTCGCTCTTGCTCAGGCTGGTCTCGAACTCCTGAGCTCAGAACGATCCGCCCACCTCGGCCTCCCAGAGTGCTAGGATTACAGGCATGAGCCATTGTGCCCGGCCGGGGAATTTTCTTGATTGAGGGATAGATGTGTGTCAAATTTGTCTTCAGAAAGATTGTATCAATTTATAGCCTATTAGCAGTGTATGTG
>CAUYSK010004184.1:0-81765 GCA_963575035.1 Avahi laniger | reverse complement strand
CCAGCCCTTGGCGTTCATCCGTGGTCTTTGCAGTTCTACTTCCCACCTCCTTCCCGCCTGCACCTTCCTCTCCCTCCTCCCCTCTACCTTCCTCCCTGCACCTTCCTCTCCCTCCTCCCCTCTACCTTCCTCCCTGCACCTTCCTCTCCCTCCTCCCCTCTACCTTCCACCCTGCACCTGTCCCTCCTTCCTCACCCTCCTCCCTCCTCCCTGCACCTGCCCCTCCCTTCTGTGCACTCCAGGTCCCACCTCCCTTCAGCTCCACTCCAGCTCTGCTGCTCCAGTGTTGACGGCTGCTCCTGAGATTTTGAGGACTGTCCCTGTCTTCCCTGGAACCCAGCCTGCCGTCCACCCTCATTATATGTCTCTCTGTGTTGGGAGCCCCAGGTCCGTCCTCTCACTGCAGGGACTGGGCCTGGGGTGCAGCCGAGGGACTGTGGGTCTGTGCTCTGTCCCTTTGGCAGCGACAGGGGCTGCCTTTCACCCTCCTCCACTTCTCCTTGAGGGTCGCCGAGGGGGCACAGTGTGTGTGGCTTAGGGACTGCAGCTCCTGTTGGCGGAGCCAATTGGGAGCATTGATTTTGGATAGCGGTGGCTTCTCCCTTCCATGCCTGAGCGTTTCCATTCAGTCCCTGCGTGGGGCTCAGGTTCACCTGACAGCCCCACTGCGTCCCCCGAGTGCCAGAGGCGCTGCCCACACCCACTCCTCTCTGCCTCCTGCACAGTCCCTTCCTTCTTGGATGGGGAGCTGCTGTGGGGTATCCGGGCTGGAGTTTCCCCCGGGAGGTCCAGGTGATTGGGTGGCGGTGACAGGCCGGGACCCTGGCCTGCTCTCCTTCCTAGGAGGGGACTCCAGGCTGCCCAGCACGGCCCCTCAAGATCAGGGCCAGCCACGTCCGGCTGGTGGCTGGTCCTGGAGCCTAGGTCAGGAGTGGTGCGTTCAAGGCACACTGTCACTGGCCGAGGAAGGCCCCAGCCTCGCGGCCACTTCCTGTGCTCCCGGCTTTGCTCAGTGCTCCAGGTTGTGCCTGGTGTGGGGGAGGGGCCCCCACCTACCAAACTGCATGTTCAGCCTCTGACTCAGTGAGTCTCGTGGGAACTTTGCTTTCAAAAGCTTTTAAAGTTATTTCCAAGCAACCTGTTTGTTTCTTGTTCAGAGCAAAGGATGACAATAAGTGTCAGAAAACATAATCCTCTCCTGCAGGTGATCCTCACTCTCCACGGGGGAGACATGTCCCCGAGCCACATGCTGGGAGCTGTCCCCTGCGCTGCCCAGACCCCCGGGGGCCACGGTCACTGAGCACGGCCACCCGGCCACGGCCACAGCCACAAGACAGCACCAGCCACCAGCCACTGTGGCTTGTGGGCAGGAGGGCTTTGTGTCTGTGACACCGGTCCGAGGTGGCAGCACATAGGCTGGTGGCAGCTGCAGCGCCAGCTTGGGTTTGTCACAGGAACGTGGCTTTGTTCTTGGAGGGATTTGCTTTTCCACAACTTGAGCAACTCTTTGCAAAGAAACTCCTCTGCTGCGTGTCATGCGTGCCAGGAAGTGAGGAGGAGACCCCCTGCCCCAGGGCCCTCCAGGCCCAGCAGGGTCCGAGAGGCCTTGGGACCCCGATGGCCCCCGGAGCTGTGTGTGGGTGTCACGTAGGAAGCACGGAGCAGCTGCAGGGGCCTGGGGCTGTCCAGCGGGGGCACCAGGCACGGGGGAGCAGGATGTCTAAAATTGGAGCGGGGCGGTAATTTGGAATTCTCTCCAGCTGCATCCAGACATCCAGCAACAAGTTCCAGCGTGAACAGCTCCTCTCCCGAGCTGAAGGCTCTGGAATGTGTCCTGGCCGGGACCGGAGACAGGGGGCGGGCGGGTGCAGAGGCCCCACTTAGCCCCTGTTTGCAGACCGTTGTCTTCTGCTGGGTTTGGGGGAAGGTTAAGTGTCCCTCTTGGCCGGTTGCCACCTGAGGATGCCGGCGTTCCATGCGACACCCCCGGCAGGCCTGCAGCCGCGCCTGCCCCTGCTGCCCCTGCAGCGCCCTGCTCTGCCCTGCTGCTGGCGGGACAGACGGACACACAGGGCCGCGTGGACCGCTCTGGCTGCCTCGTGGATGCGCCTAGCTCCCCCCGCCACACTGCCCACTCGCCCTTCATGCCAACAGCGTGGGCCTTCGGGACGGAGCCGGGAAGAGCAATTTGCTCTGGATGGTTTTGGACCTTTGAGAGTCCCATGAAAAGAGTCACACTAAATACTAATTGTAGGAACACATCGCGATGGAATTTGGACTGAGTCCTTGGGATTCTTGATAATTGGAAAAGGATATTTTCACATTTAAATACTTTTTGACTTTCAGCCACATCTAGATAGAATTTGCGAGGCCCGGGGTGGGGGACATTCCATAGAGGTGGGTAATCGAAAGAACCTCAAACAGACCTGTCCCGGCGTCTCTGGGAATTGGCTGCCCACAGTGACCTGGAATCACACAAGTGCTTTGCCCACCGTTCCAGGAACTAATTCCACGTAGCACACATCTAATTCATTATTTATGTAGCAAATTATCTTTCTCTGCAGCAAGCGGAGAACTTGACAAATAGGCCACCACTGTGTCCTCTGATTTTCTTTTCTTTCTTGTTCCTGTAGGGGAGGGCCGCAGGGGAGCAGACGGCCGCTGCAGACCCCAGGGCTGTGCGCGTGCCGGGCCCTCCGGTGCAGCCCTCGGGACTCGCGGGCTCCCTCCTCCTCCACTGCCCCTGGCTGCATGCCCTGCAGACCTCGTGCACTTTGCACGGCTTTGTGCCTGGTGGGCGCGGCCTTTCTGTCCTGGGAGACCCCTGCCCCGGCCAGAGGGTGGTGCTGACCACCTTCTGAGCCTTAGCGCACGTCATGAAAACCCATAGGCTATGAGGCTGGACGACACCTGGGGAGAGCTTGCTGGAGCAGAACATTTTATTATTTGGGAAGTGACATGGGTTTAAATCTGTCACTGAGCAGCTAAGAACGGCAGCGGGAGTGTGTGGGCCTGGTGGGGGCTGCGGGAGAGGCTGTGGCACCCGCCCGCGTGGGTGTTCTCGGCCCTAAGGATGAAGTGAGGACGACCACACAACCACGTGAGGTAGCTGGCTGCGAGGCGTGGCCTTCGGGGGATGTGTCTGCCAGGGGCCCTCTCCAAGGTGAAGTATCTATACTCTCGTTCCAGGGAGGCTCATCCACGTGGCAGCCATGTGCACTTAGCTGGCGGCTTGGCCAGCTGTGTGCTTATTTTGTGCGGCATCTTTAGAAGGAACAAGACTCAACTTGGGTCTGGTTTGTGACTCAGGCTGTCGTCATGGGGGACAATGAAAGGCCACAAGCGTTCCACTGTGTAAATCCTCTGTAACTTCAACTGCGGAAAGTCCCCTCCAGCTGTATGGGGTAGCATTGTGTGAACACATCGACACCTAGAAAGTCCCCTCTTTTGCTCAATGAGCTACTTTCAGCTCTCCTTGTGGGTGTACAGCATTTCAAGAAAACTGGAGAAAAGTCATATTTCTAAAGTTCAAAATGGGGCTGGACGCCATGGGGCCGTCCTGGTGCTTCTCAACACCACTCTGCGTCGGGGCAAAGGATTACTACCTGTCCGAACCTTACAGATGAGAGGAGTCCTGCCACTCGGCATCTACGTTTGGTTGCAAGTGCGCAGATGGGCCAGGAATGGCGGTGGCCAGGGCACCCGGCTGGCACAGGTGGGGTCACAGAGCCGCATCCTGCACCCCGGCTGCGGTCGTGCACGGCCTGTGGAAGCGGTAGGCTAGGCACTGTCGCTCGGCCTCTCCACACAGGCTGCTCTGAGATTAATGATGAAAGGGGGTGACCCAGCGCAGCGAAGAGCTGTTCCAGTCCTCGATGGGAAAGCCCGGGAAGTGGGGGCCCGGCCGGAGCTGCTGACTCCCGCGTGTCCCTGAGGGGGTGTGGAGCATGGTGCACACACATGTCTGTTGCCCCGGCAACTTTTGTGTTTGTTTTTTGGGAGGAATTTAAGGAAAGGCTCTGCCCATCGTAAGCCAGGAGACGTGTCCGCGAATTCCTGTGACGTAAGGCACGGCGTGGCTGTTCTGGGTGAGCTGCTGCGAGTGCTGATCTCGACACCACCAAGGTGTTAGCTTCCCGTAGTTTCCTGAAACAGACACCGTGGCCCCGGAGCCTTAAACCACAGAAACTCACAGCCCCGGAGCCAGGCTGTTGGCCGGGTCGGTTCCTTCTGAGCCGAGAGGAAGAATCTGTTCCAGGCTCCACTCCCGGCTCTGGTGGCTCCGGTGTTCCCTGGCTTGCGGATGGTCTCTCCCTGCGCCTTCGCGCTGCCTCTGCACTGCATCCGTCTGTCTTTGCGCTCAAATCTCCCCTTTCGTCAGGGCACAGTTATGCTGGACTAGGGCCACCCCAGTGACGTCCTCATAACTAATTACATCTACATCAGACCCTATTTGCAAACAGGGCTGCATACATAGGTGCTGGGGGCCAGGCCTTCGACATATTTTGGGGACAGAGTTCAATCCCTAACAGCCAACAGTGCTGTTGTCCCCTTCCCTGAAGGGACAGCAGACAGTGCCCTTGTCCTGGCTTGTGGGCAGGTTGTACCAAGACGAACGTGCTTCTTGTTTAGATCACGGACTACTCCCCAAAGAGGAAAATGTAATACCTGCAAAATCTCTTTCTCAAAGCCTCTTTGTTTAAAAGAAATTCAGCTGCTTCCCTTTCTGCATTTCTGTTTCAAAACAGAGAGAGTCTTGCCCCTAGAGCCCCAGATGAGGTAGGAGAACTGCAGTTGGAAGTCATGAGGGGCCTCCGACTTCCGCCTCTGGGAATGTTGCAAGAGAGGTCAGAGCACACGTCCCCCGGGGCTCCCACGGTGTGGCTGAGAGCGGGAGAAAAGGCCCCGTGGCTGCTTTCCTGCCCGATTCAGGGCCGGGCTCTCTGCATCAGCAGAGGATCCCTGTCGGGGTTCAGGGCAGGGCCGGCAACTTAGAATTGCTCTTCTGTCCCACGGTCATTACGGCATTTCGAGCGTGGCCCAGTCCTGACAGCTTGCCGGGCAGTCATCAGCATCTGAGAGTCTCCTGTAAATGGTTTAGTCAGTCAGAGAAGACAGAGTCTGTCCTGGGGCCCTGGGGCAAGGCCCCTAGAGAAAGTGACCTTCGCTGTGCGCAATGGCAGGGGCCGCCTGACCTCAATGTTCCAGTTTGGGTGTCTAAGCTATAAGAACACAGGCACTTTTCAAACTATAGCATTTCTGGTTAATTGTTTTGCAAGAATTCAAAGCAATGCTCTCCCTACCATTCCTCCACTCCATGCACCCGTGGGGAGAACTTGGAGCCTGCGGAGGTGGAGTCCTGAGCTGGGCCGTGCAGAACACCCGCAGTGCGTCACGGACCCAGTGAAGCCCCAACCCTTTCACTTTCAGGCTCCACCTGGACGTCCAAGCTCTCAGTGACGCTCCAAGGTGTTTGGGAGGTCTAGGAGTTGCTCTGTCATCAGACGGTGACAACACGCAGAGATTGGTGACTCCTGAGTCAACCCAGCTTGGAGAGCTCCCCGGGCGAGAGCAAGAGAAGGGAGAGGTGGGTCTGAGCAACATGCAGGTGTTTCTCTTCCTTCCTATTATGTAATACACATGTGTGTTCACCAGGCAACCGCAGAGCAATGCTCCTGCCTCAGTGGGCCTGGCAGGCCTGTCCCGATGCAGCAACTGGCCACCTGGGGCTGAGAGCCAGAGGATGAAGGTTGCTAACACAGAGAGTCGGTTGTCCTCTGGCCACCCTGAGGACAGAGGATACAGCACGTGTTTGAACAGTCCCACTTCTCCTGATTAACCCTGAGGACGTGGTCACAGACGCACACAGACGATTGGCATGGAGAGACACGGAGTTCTAACGTGAAACAGGACGGGGCCAGTTAGACTGTCCCGGGCTGGACTGTGTCCCGCTGAAAGGATAAGTTGAGGTTCCAATCGCCAGTACTTTAGAATGTGACGTTATTGGAAACAGGGTCACTGCAGATGTAACTTGTTAAGGTGAGGGTCTACTGGACTAGAGCGGTGTCCTCATAAGAAGAAGAGAGACGCAGGGATGGATACACAAGGACAAGGACAGGTGACCATAGAGGCAGAGACTGGAGTGATATGTTCACAGCCCAAGGACACTGAGGACAACTGGCAACCCCCGGTGCCAGGAAGGATCTCACCCAGAATCAGAGGGAGCACGGTCCCCACCCCCGACACCTTAATTTCCAGTCTGGCCTCCAGAACTGAGAGAATAAACGTCTGCTGTTTAGAGCCGCCCCTTGTGGAACTTAGTCCCTGTAGTCCTAGGAAGCAACACCCAAACTGCGGCACTTCCACAGCGGACTGTGCTCACCCACTAAAACCTAATGTCCTGCAAACACTGCGTGGTGACACAGGTGAAAAAAATTGAATCGCAAACAGCGTGCGCCATACAATTGCATTTTTGAAAGGCAAAATATGCACGTTTGTCCACAGAGAGAAATGATTGGGAAAACATGCTGAGACGTTAGCCAGGATGTTCTTGCTTATGATTAAGACTGGGTGATTTTCATTTTCTTTGGCTTTAGCTTAGTTTCTTGAACTTTCACAATGTCCATGCACTGAATGTTGACGGACAAGAAAAAATGCCGGATTGCCTTTAGCAAAGACAAATGACACGAGCCAAACCACGTGCAACGGATCTGGGAGATAAAGTGTTAATGTCCCGAAAGTGTGTGACCCGGAGGGAGATGGCAGGGCCAGGGCTGGCTCCTCATGGAAGGTGAGGAAGAGAAGAACCAACGACCACCCACGCCGAAAGCCCAAGTGCTCGGCCATGTGAGAAGCGCAAAGGAGATCACTGTTTTCTGCCGAAATGTGAGGCAGCAGCAGCCTTCAAAGCTGGGTGGGTGGGAGGCCTGGGCCCGGCCCCTGCAGGACGGCAGGGGCTGCAGCAGTTCCAGGTGGCCCTTCGGGGAGAGGCCTCAGGGAGCCGTGGGCCGGTTCTGCCAGCCCAGGCGGCAGGTCCTGGAGTCTCTCCTGAGAAAATAATTCTGGACATGAAAGATATTTCCATAAGATGATCACTGGCCAGATAGATCTGGAACCGTACACATTTATGAGAGAGACACGCTATGGTAAACCTGCTCCGACGCATGCACATGAGAAGGTGATGTGTCCCATTTGTAATGAGTGGGGAACATTTTCAACATACGATTGACCTGAGAAAGGCTTGATGCAGAAATATGTGAGCACCGCGACCCAGATAATGGCAAATGGTTGGGCGATTGCTAACGTCGCCCCTTCCCATCCATTCCGCTGTCTAAAGGGGCTGGGGCAGCCACAGTTCGTGGTTCGTGGGTGGGGCCACACAGGACTCGGTGGCGGTCCCTGTGGTCGGCTCATTTCTGTGCACACGACGCCATCTCTTTGCACGCTCCCGTACGCCGAGTCGTCCACAATCTGCCAGTGTTACCACTTCTCCCGGCCGGGATCCTCTGCCTGAACTCCTGTGCGGACGGTGGGCATCCTGCTGCCGGGAAGTGCGGCGAAGTGAGGATTCAGAGGAGACCCAGCTCCGACACCGGCCGTAGGTGACGGAATCTGGAAGGCTGTTATAGTTGGAATTTCAGTTCCAATTTTGCTGGTTACCGACTTGGGCCTATTTGTTCATACATTTCTGTGTCTCTGTTTCCCTACCCGTCTGGTGTGGGTATTGTGATCTCTGACCTGCCCTCATCACTGACACCATAAATGCAAAGACGGCACCTCCCTGCACTCTGCCCTACGGAGCAAGCACTGATCGCTGTTGCAGGCCCTTCACCAAAGGCTGACTTCTCCAAATGTCTTGAGTGACGCTCCTCATATTTTCAGAACATCCAAGGGACCTTTCCCGGTGGATGCGGGAAGTGCACTGTCCCAAATCCACAGACCCGCGGGAGAGCCAGAGCGAGCCGTGGGCAACCGCATCGGGAAGGGCAGCGTCGGTCGTCTGCAGCGAGGGTCGTGAGACCTCACCCATAATTCTTACAAGCTTTGCTTTCTGAGTCTTGTCTAGATACCACTTTGAAATAAAAGTGATGTGTCTGAAACCCGCTGGTCATCTGACACCTCCCCTGCATGTCTGCCATGGGCTCGGTCCCCCTCAACAGCATCACCGTTCATATTCTGACCACAGTGCCACCTTCTCCACTGGGACTGAGGCTGCTTCCTGAGCAGGTGGCTCTGAGGCTGGGCAGCACTGAGCATCGTGCCTGACCTTTCTCTAGACGCCCCGCCCTGAAGGAGTAGCAAAGACCCTCCTCCAGCAGCACAAACAGGATTCTGCGCTTTATTTGGAGACACACACAGAATTCTGTGTCTTTGGGGTGCCGTGGAAATCAGGTGCAGGGACAATGTTTAGGGGTAGAGGAGACAGAAGCTCAGGGGTGCTACGAAAATCTGTGGCCGAATTTGGAAAGAAGGCGAGAAGAGAGACACGAGTGCGTGGAGAGCGTTGAAGCCGCTGGCCTGAAAGCTCATGCTGAATTCACGGCCAATGATTTCGCAGCTGAGTGAAAGGACGTCGGCCACCGTCCGTCCACCTCTGGCTCTGAGGTCCGTGGAGAAGGGCGGGGCTCGGGCTGTGTTGACCCACGGGGTGCTCTGGCCTGGGGAGGACTGAGCAGGGCTGGGACTGGAGCTGCAGGGCAGCCCTACCCCACGCCCCGGCCCCACTCAGTGGTGGAGTCAGCCCCCTGCACGAGGCCCTGCAGGGCCACACTCTGGGTCATCACCTCCTGGGGCAGGGTTAGACCTCACACGCAGAAGCTTCCGGTACTTTTCTCTCCAGAGCACTGCTGCCTGGCTCCTGCCACAGTGCAGCTCTTCCCACGGCCTCTGTGGGCTCCACCCCACCATCGAGGGCCCCTCTGTGTGTGGGTTAGGTCCATGGCCCTCGCGGACAGGTACCTGTCCCTATGTGACGCCTGGGCCCGGCCTGCAGCTGGCTTCATCACAGGCTGCTCAGAGGACGCAGGCAGGGGCACCTTGGGGGAGCCTGGTGTCCCCGGGCTTTCTTGGGCCCCTTTGATGGCATGGGTGCTCTCCCGTGGCTGCAGCCTAGGGGGCTCCCTGATCCCTGGGCTGTGCACACAGGGCAGGGGACTCAGCTGCTGCCATCTCCTCAAAGCGGCAGTGGGCTCAGAAGGGCTTGGGGCAGGGGGAGCAGGCAGAGGACGGGGGCCGCTGAGACGTCCACTTGGTAACGATATGCAGGAAACACTTCCTTCTACTTTATCCTGGACTCTCTGTATTCCCTGTCCAAGGAGTTTGATTCTCTAGGCTGCTTCATGGCAGAGGTTGTGTCCTTGTTCGTTGTATAACACAGACTGTAAAAATAAAACCAAAACGTATGCTGGAAATCAGCAACACAGCCCCAAAATGCTTTCAATATATTATCTTAGAAAAGAACAAAACATGCACACATGTGCGGTGGTCCCTGGAGCAGCGGGAGTCACACCCTTCACGGGCTCCCGCCTGGATGTGCAGGTCACTGGGAGCCTGCTTCTTTCTGCAGAGCATATTTTGGAAAGGTCCCCAATTTAGGCAATTATGGAAATAAGGTACCAGAATTTCTGGTTTGTAAAGGCACTTGGCTTCACAAAATAAAAATATTTTTTTTCATGAGCCATTTAGCAAATAGGACTGTCAGACGCCATCCTCTGGCTGGGAGTTGACAGAGGGGGAGGGAGGGAGGGGGAGGGAGAGAAGGAGGGAGGGTGAGGTGTCCACATTGGCTGCGCAGCAGAGGCTGTGTGCATGCGTGTGCCTGTGTGTCTGTGTGTGTGCGGCAGTGGCCCTGGCCCTCAGGACGAGGCACTGAGCCATCGCAGGGCACCGTGCCCTGGGGAGCACCCTCCTGACCCAGCTATGCCCCCGCCCCAGCCTCCTCACCCTCGCCTGGCCTTGCAGCCTCCATCCTGTAATACTTCTGGTTGTTCAAAGTTCACTCCCTTGTCTGTGCTTCAAAAATGAACGACATTTATGATTTTCCTGATTCTAAAGTTAGGCATACTCATTCTGGAGAATTTCCAAACACAGACGCAGGACTCTCTGCCCCGCCGCGTCTGCCGGCAATGCTGTGTGGACTGACTGTCCCGTCTTGTCCAGACAGCAGCCGTGGCTGTGCAAATGTGGGCAGCTGGAGAGAGCGCGCTCCCTGTGCCCCCTTTCTTTTATAAAGTGACACGGGCAGCACACATTCTCGGTCCTCCCCTCCTTGGTGCCCTCCGACCTCTACCCTTTGCCCTTTCCCACCCCTAGGTCTCAGCGCCTTCCCCGAAGCCCTAGCGACTTGTCCCTTGAGAGCCGCAGGGCCTCCTGCCATCCCTGCCGGCCGCTCCCTGCCCTGATACTCCCTCCAAGGAGGGGACTCCTCCTCCCACTCCTACAGGATGTTCTCACGTCTCTGCTCTGCCACCTGGCTCCACTGCCGTGGTCTCCGGAAGTCCCGCCTCCATGGGTGTGGCCTCCCGGAAGTCCTGGCTCCACAGCTGTGATCTGTTGAAATCCTTGCTGTACTGCCGTGGTCTCCGGAAGTCCTGGTTCCACTGAGGTGGTCACCGCAAGTCCTGACTCCAGCGCTGTGGTCTCCGGAAGTGCTGGCTCCATGGCTGTGGTCTCCGGAAGTCCTGGCTCCATTACTCTTTGACTGTTGAATGTCTGGGTCCATTGCTGGGAGTCTGCTGAGGTTCTGACTCCACTGCCGCAGGGCGGTTGGAGCACGGGCTCCTTTGCTATGGGAGTATCGATGCAGTCATGGCGGTGGGGACATGTGACCCTTGCTGAGTGTGTTTTCCAGGTGTTTGCCCAAGGAACTGCCGGTGCCGTGGAGCTTTCTTCACAGTGCAGCTCATACCTCACAAGCCGGCATCCACATCTGGCCCCTCGGAATCTTGGTATCTCCAAGAATATATGTGGTTCCCTTCTGCAAGTGCCTTATCCGAATGTCTTCTGCTCCTGGAACCCCCCAAATGGAAATTCCTCATACTCATCTGGACCCTTCAAGAGCAGGGAAATTATACATTCAAAGCAGAAATTTGAATTACACATTCAAAGCAGAGATGTAGAAACTGTCCGTTCCTAGCTAATGAGAAGCAAGTTTTGTGTATCTTTACAATGAGCCAAAAATGTTTCCTTTAACAGCTTCCATACCTGTAATTATGTAGGAAAATGGGTCAGACTAGCAGTGGTTGGCATTGGCAGCTGCTCTGTTTTACCTGCTTACAGGTAAGTGGGAGACACCTCTATTGGGGAACAGTGACTTAAGAGAGCTTTTCCCTTATTAGAAGTAACAAAGACATCTTGGATATTATAAATGTCACAGAAAGTAAGTGGACTCCACTTCACTGAAATATGCCAACATGAGATCTGGAATTTTAGTTCTAATAGGTAATTAATTTTTAGCACATTACATGCCATTACTAATGGTAATAATAGTACATCTTACATAAATATGGTCTTTTCCTCTTTTCAAATTGCGTTTATGAGCCACCACTAGGTCATGATAGTCTTGTCTGATTGAAATATGACATTCAGGATGCATATCGAAATCTCCCAGTAGAGTGGTGGATTTGTTATTTCTCCTTAAATTTTATTAATTTTTGTTTTCTTTATTTTGGGACTATTGTATTAGATACATAAAAGTTTAGGAGTGTCATATTTTCTTGATTAATCGCTACTTTCATCATTATGTATTATCTCTCTTTATCCCTAGTTTTTGATTTTTAGCTTAGACTGTATTTTGCCTGATATAAATATAGCTACACTGATTTTTTTGTAGGGTTTGCTTGATATAACTGTCCTACTTTTTGCTTTCAGTCTTCCTGCAATTTCATACTTTATGTGTGTCTATTGAAAATGGAACATGGCTGAGTCTTCAAACTGG
The DNA here is from genome assembly GCA_963575035.1 of Avahi laniger. Taxonomy (NCBI): domain Eukaryota; kingdom Metazoa; phylum Chordata; class Mammalia; order Primates; family Indriidae; genus Avahi; species Avahi laniger. The sequence continues at coordinate 69,830 of CAUYSK010004184.1, read as the reverse complement.
CAAATTTGATCCTTTTATGTTTATTTTGATACAGATAGATTTAGAATATTAAAAATGCATTTTATTTTATAAGATGCATCTTATTTTATGCAAATTCATCTTATTTTATAAAATGTTCCTATTTTATAATGAGAAGTTAACTTGGTAAATGCTGTAAAATAAAACAGTGAGATTACTAATTATTTTAAGGCCACTGTGCAGAAGAACTGCTGGAACATAACAGATTATTCTAGTAATTTCCATAAGAACTCCTGCAACTATGTAGAAATGAAAGATGAGATTGGATTAATAGTTGTATATTAACATGATCTAGAGCTCTAATCTTGATTTTCACTTTTCTTCTATGTAATTACACTGCAATATGAATGTAAAATATAGTAATTTTGATTACCTCAAATGAAGAAAATACAATATCTTTTAAAGTGTAATTGTCTACTTTTCAAAATATCTTTTGCTAAAGAAAGGTTCATAATATTATGCCTTTAAGTAAACAGTTAGCACTCCTAGTTCTTGAACGTTTTCAGCAACACAGTATTACATCCAATGGTAAAAAAAACCACATGTAAATATTTGAAAAATATTTGTGAAATATTTCAACCCTCAAAACTTCTTTCTATTCCAGGCTCTTTCCATGAAAAATAAGGGTTCCAACAAATGACTCTAAGTTAACCTTTCCATTCAGTTAAACCTTACGTCTCTCCAGCAGAGGTGCCCTGGACAGGTGGCCACGACCCACAGTGGAGTCTTCGGAAATCAATAGTGTAACCGCCCAGGCGGAATTGGGTATGGCTGATAGCTATTGACGTTTGAGGCCGGCGGGAGCCCTCGTCAAGCAGGAGCCGGGACCTGATAAATTGGTGCTCCAGGGAAAGGGAGTGAGGTGCGGTGTGGGCTTGAGCCGTGGCAGGTGGGTCCCCAGATGAGGCCACGCAGCATAGCCGGAGCACGAGGGGAGTTTTTAAAGGGGGTGCCTGTGACTTGGGTTTCCAATCACCTTTTTATGGTGCGTTTTCTTTAGTTTGTTTTCTGTCGGGAATTTAAATATCGGGAAGACAATTTGGGATGATCTGTCCAGAAACCTGTCAGTTCAGAGGGGCTGTGGCGTGTCTGACTTTGAGCTGCATTTTAAGGAAAGGTTCAAAGGTGCTGAAGGGCAAAGCCTCCCCCCGGGGAGGAGACCAGCTTTTTATAGCAGGCGGACTCTACAGGAGGCTTATCCGGTGGGGTAAAAATAACGCTGGAAATCTGGACGGCTGGTTTTTGTTGGTGGTGGTGTTAACATGTTATTTGAAAACTAATAATCTTTTAAGGATGTGGCAAACTCAATTGCCCCGTCCGGGTAGCAGTTCCAACACTGTCTAGCCATTCGATACTCACAGAGAGAACACGGCAGAACTGCCTCCCGGGCGTGTGCACTTTCTTCCTTTCGTCCTTCCTTGCTTACTAGCAGGAGAAGTCAGCCTGTGACTGTTGAAACAGTCGACTGTAATTTTAATTTGCATTTAATCCATGTTTTGTGATAAGTTATGACACATTTTCACGCTAAAATGAATTCATCGGAGGTCAGAGTTGAAAAGGCAATTTAATTCTCGACAGTACTTTTTCTCACATTCAAAAACATTTTTTTAAGGTTTGAATTTATTCATTCTAAATGAGTAAAACAAATTTGGGAAATTAAAAGTTGGGAGGCCTGATTTTTTCTGATTTTATTTTTCTTTTCTTTGTTTTAGTTGGTTTATTTTAGCTTCTGAATAGACTGTTGTTACAAGTAAGATCCAGAGTATTCATTCGTGCTAACCTGACAAATACAAAGAATAATTCACGCTGTTTCTTAGAGATTATTTCATTGTGGTAAAAATATTGAGAATATTTTAATGATTTTCTGGAAGTCAGTGAAACAATTTAGACATCTGGTTTTCAAAAGTTTAAATGTTTTCACTGTATCTGTGATTAGGCAGAGAAGCTGCTACTTTCCTGCAATTCGTGATTTAATTCGCTTTGGGAGACTGAGTTTCTCTGTGGCAAGGGCGGCCTGGGGCTCCTGGTGAGGGGACCAGGGCCTGGCACTGGCTTCCCGGGGCGTGGTAGTCCTGGAACCCCCTCTTTGGTGTCGGGCAGGGCCCCAGCTCAGCCCCGGCGTGGACTGGCAGGGCGGGAGGCCTTTCCTGAGACGGCAGAAGAGCTGCCCCCACCCTGCCGCGGCTCACTGACCCGGGTAACGCGGAGCTGCTGCCCTGCAGAGCTGACTCCGCTGAGCTCGGGCTGCGCCAACGCCGGGCACGTGTGCGCCTGGCTAGGTACAGAGGAGCAGAAAACCTCCTGGGGCCTGTGGGGGCAGACACTGAGCTCGAGGCAGAAGACTGGGTCACTGGAGCCTTGGAAGCTGCCTTTCCGGACAGTAAACTTCCTGCCAGGAGCAGGAGAGGGTACCTGGGCACGCCAGCCTCGATTCCAGCACAGGGATCCGCCTGAGACAAGACAGGAGTTACGGGGACAAAGCCAACTGCGGGGCTTAAAACTCTCGAGGGGGGATGTCCAAGTGGCAACTTGGGGCCACTGTTAAAAGTAAGTTGGACACGAAAGTAAAGGTTTATTCCTGGACTCGGTTCTGCTGCACTGAGCCGTATGGTTACCTTCACGCAAGTACCACACTGTTCTGTTTACCTTAGTTGTGTACTAAGCTCTGGAATTGGGATGTGTAAGTTCTCCAGCTCTGTTTTGGCTATTCTGGGTCCTTTGTATTTCCATGTAAATTTTAGAATCAGTTTCTCAATTTCTGCAAAAATGTCAGCTGGAGTTTTGATAGGAATTTTGATCTGCAGATAATTTGGAGAGATTTGCCATCTTAACAATGTTGGGTTTTCCAATTTATGGGCGTGCAATGCTTCTCCATTTTTTAAAAGATATTTTTAAAATTCTCTCAGCAAATTTTGTAGTTTTCGGTATACCAGCCTGACCCTGGCCCAGTGAAGAATGACAGGTTCGTGAATTTGGAAGGAGGGCTTTATTTCTGACTCGGGTTGCAGCTGCGGGTGGCCTGGGCAGATGGGGACAAGCACTTCCGGGCAGGGCAGGGAACGGGAACTGATGCTGGGCGGGTGGCTGAATGCACACCTTCGACAGGCGGGGAGGAGTCCTGGGTACTGGTGAGAGGAGAACCACGCACCACAGTCCAGCTTCACGCCCCTTCGTGGGACCCGTGTACAGAAGATGGCACGTATGAGGGCGGAGGTTCCTGTCCTCTGAAGTCCACAGGTGGAGCGGGGGACACGGACCCTCACTGCCATCCTCCGCAGACTGGTCAGAACCACTCGTGGCCAGTGGCCCCTTGCTGGGAAGGAGCGCTGGCCAGCTGTGCCAGGGCTGCCAAAGGGAGGCGTGGCGTCGGGGGTGTGGGCGCGGCGGAGGCGCAGGTCTCTCCGCAGCCCGTGTCAGCCCTTGGGGAGGCGAGCACGGGAGGGAGGGGGGCAGCGAACCTGTCCTGCGCCATCTGCTCGTGGCCGGGGTTTCGGTTTTTAAGTTTTCTCTGGGGTCCTCTTGACCAAGGGGGAGGCCATTTAGTTTGTGGGAGTGTTAGGATTTTGTTTTTATTTCTCATCCTTCTTTTGTTGAATTTCTTCCTGAGTAGTTTATTCTTTGTGATGTGCTAATGAAAGGATTGTTTTCCTAATTTTACTTTTGGCGAATTTGTGGAAAGTACATAGAAACAATTGCTATTTTGTACTGATCTCGTATCCTGTTATCATGCTGATCTTATGTATTAGTTCTGGTAGACTTTGTAACTTCTTAGAATTTTTCACATAAAGTGTTTTGTCATCTGTGAATAAAGGCAATTTTTGTCTTTTTTTCTTTATGAATGTCTTTTTTTTCTTTTGCCTGATTGCACTGGCTAGAACCTCTGGTATGGGATTGAATGGAAATGTTGAGATTGCACATCCTTGCTTTGTTTCTGATTTTAGAGAGAAAAGCATTCCGTTTTACAACATTGCATTTAGATTTTTTGTAGGTGCCCTTTATTAGGTTGAGGAGTTTTTTAAAAAAATTCTAATCTGCTGAGAAATTTTATCATGAATGTGTGTTGTATTTTGTCAAACTTGTTTTCTGCATCTATTTAAGTGATTTTTTTTTTTTACTTTTTAAACCATTAGTAGAGTTTATAACACTAATTATTTTGGTTATAAAACCAACCCTGTATTCCTAGGATACATCCTATTTTCTTATGGTGCAAATTCTTCCTTTAACATTGCAGAGTTTGATCTGCTAACATTTTGGTGCGGAGCTCTGCTACCGTGTTTGTGAGATGTCAGCCTGGAGCTTTCTGGTGACGTCTTTATCGTGCTTTGTGTCAGGACAGTGCTGGTTTCAGAGGACGAGTTGGTCGTGCTCCCTGATCCTCCACTGTCTGTGAGACTTTGGAAAGAATTTTCTCCTCAAAGTTTTGACAAAGTCATGAGTAAAACCACCTACGTAAGGTTTTTCTTTATGGGAAGATTTTTAGTTGTGAATTCAATGTATTTACTTGTGACAGGTCTGTTTATGTCTATTCGTGAGTCAGCTTGGCTGTTGCATGTTTCTAGGAATTTGTTTATTTCTTCTAGTTTGACAAAAAGTTGCTCCCAGTATTTCCTTTGTCACCCTTTTAGCCTCAGTGGCGATGCCCCTTTCATTCCTCATGCTGGTAATTTGTGTTCTCTCTTCTCACTTAGTCCAGCTGAAGATTTATTAAATTCCAAGGAACCAACTTTTGCTTTCATTGATTATGTGTATTTTTAAAAAAAGTTTTCTATTTGATTGAATTTCCACTCTAATATTTATTATTTTCTTTGCTTGCTTTGGTTTAATTTGCTCTTTTTTTCTGTCGAATTTTGCAACATAGAATCTTAGGTTACTGATCTGGGATTTTTTTCTTTTCTAATATTTCTTTTCTTTCCAGCAATTAAAGCTAGACATTTACCTCTAAGCACAGTTTTAGCTGCATCCCATAAATTTAAGTATGTTGTGTTTTTACTTTCATTCATTTAAAAATATTTGATAATTTCTCTTGTAATTCCTTTTTTGATCCATGAGTTACTTAAAAGTGTGTTGTTTATTTTCCAAATATTTTTGGAATTCTCAAATTTCCTTCTGTCGTTTATTTCTGATGTCATTTCTAATTTCATTGTGGCCAGAGAACATACACTGATTTCAGTCCTTTTAAATTTATTGTGAGTTGTTTTATGGCTTGTGTACGGTGTATATTGAAAAATTTTCTGCATGGATTTGAAAAGATTATATATCCTGCTGTTCTTGAGGAGAATATTAGCTGTATATCAGTCGGGTCAAGTTGGTTGATAGTGTTGTTCAAGTCTTCTATATCCTGGCTGAGTTTTTATCCAGTTTTCTGTAGTTATCCAGAGTGCGATATTAAAGTGTCCACCTGTCATTGTGGGATTGTCTACTTTTCCCTTCAATTTTATTGGTTTTACTTCATATATTTTTGGGCTCTGTTATTAGTTGTGTATATATTTATAATTGTTGTATCTTTTTGGTGAATTGACCTTCTCATCATCATAAACATCCTTTTTGCGTCTTTTATAACGTGTTTTGTTGTACAGTTCATTTGTCTGACGTTAGCATGGCGACTGCAGGTCTTGTGTGGTGACTGTTTACACAGTACATGTTTTTCCATGATTTGCATTCAAACTTTTTGTATCTTTGAAACTAAAGTGTGTCGTAGAGACTATAACATTGGATCTTGCTTTGTCTTGTTTTGTTTTTAAAACAATTAAACAATCTCTGACTTTTGATTAGAGTTTTTAATCCATTTATATATAATGAATTTATTAATATTGTTGGATGTATTTTTGCCATTTTGCTCAGTTTTTTATGTCAATGTCTTTTTTGTACTCCCATTTCTCCTTCACTACTTTCTTTTGTGTTAAATAGCAATTTTCTAATGGACCATTTTATTCCTTTTTTAATGTTATCATCTTAGGGAAATATTGCCGTAGGGATTACAGTATACATACTTTCTTATCTCAGTCTGCTTTATGTTAATACTAACTTAATAGTGGCAAGCTAGAGACTCTTTGCTCCAATACTGCTTCCTCCTCTCCCTGCTTTATGGTATAATAATGTATGTGACAGGCATATGCATAAACCCAACGTTACAGTTTTCGGTTACTGTTTTAAGTCATTGCATTTTAAATAACTTCAGAGAACAATACAAAAATATACTTATGCTGTCTTTATATTTACCCATATAAAAACTTTAATATTATTTATTATTTTTTCATGGGCATTCAAGTTACCATTTGTTGTTATTTCATTTCAGTCTGAAGGATTTCCTGTGGTGTTTCTTGTAAGACAGGTGTGCTAGGAGCAAATTCTCTCAGTGCTTGTTTATCTGCAAAAGTCTTTTTTCTTTCCTCTTTGAAAGATATTTTTGTTGACTACAGAATTCTTGATTGACAGTTTTTTCCCTTTGAGAACTTTCATGTCAACCCACTACCTTCTTTCATAAGTTCTTTGTTATGAGACTCAAACTGTTAGTTTTGTTATAGTTCACTTGCAAATGGTGACTTTCTCTTTTTCTTTGGTTTTCAACAATGCAATTATGATGTGTATAAGTATGTATATATTTGTGTTTACCTTGTTTGGAATCTGTTGCACTTCTTGGCTGTGCAGTTTTCATCCAACTTGGGACTTTTTCAGCTATTATTTCTTCAGACATCCGTCTGCTGCCTTGTGATTTGTTGTGATTTCTGCTAAACGCATGCCGATATATTCGATAGCATCCTATAGGTCTCCACGGCTCTGTTTTTCTTTGCTTTTTCTCTATTTTGCTGTTTTCAACTTTTCTGATTCTTTCTTCAGTCAGTCCAAATTTTCCATTGAGAGACCTTTTCATTTTGGTTATTGTGCTTATTAATTCCAGAGCTTCTATTGGATTTTTTATAATGATTTCCATCTTTTTGTCGATATTCTCCAGTTGATGAGTCATTATTATCATATTTTCTTTAATTCTTTAAACATGGTTTTCTTAACTCTTTGAACATATTTATAATAGCTTTTTTGAGGTCTTTGCTCAGTTTAGGGTTCAACATCTGAGTCCTCTCAGAGAGTTTCTATTGACCTTTTTTTTCTTTCTTACGTCAAGATCACACTTTCCTGTTCCACTACATGTCTTACAATGTTTTTTAAAACCTTGACATTTTAATTGATATATTGTAGCAACTCTAGATTATGAGTTCTCCTCCCCTGGGATTTGTTGTTGCTAGTTTTGTATATTGCTAGTTTAGTGATTGCTGAGACTAAGTCTGCAAATTCTGTTTCCCCTGCCATGTGTGACTACTAATATCTCTGCTCAGTTCTCTCCCCCTTTTTATTCTTTTTATATTCAAGCCTGGTTTTATAGCAATTGCTTCTGGTTAGTATAGCTCAGTAGCCAGACAATGTGTGGTCAATGGTTGAGCTAAAACGTCTTCAGCTAATAAAGCTTCTGCCTTTTGTCAGTAGATCTGCGTGTGGTTTGGGTGATGCATTTTAAAATCAGACAGTTTATAGAACTTGCTGCAATGTTTGCCTTCAGGTATTTATTGCAGAGAGATATATTGAACACCACACCCCACACCAAATTAAATCAGCCCCTCCAGCAGGCTGGTTTCCACTGCCCGCCCAACCTGGGGAGAAGTACCACATGGTTGAACCCGGGGCTGGGCAGGGTTGAAACAGCTTTGGTAAAAACACCACAGACTAGAATGTTTTCACCTGAGGTTCAGTAGGATTTTTTTTTTAAATATATGCTTCTCAATTATTGGGATGATTTTATCTGGTTTCCAGACTTCTGCAGTATTGCTTTTGACAATTTTGTCTAGTTTTGTTATATTTTTTGGGGGAGATTTGTCAGGATCTCCCTCCACCATTTCAGAAATCCCACCCACCTAGAGTAAAATTCAAGTTAAAAAAATATGTGTTAATATTTCTTGGTTGGTGTTGCCACCACAGCAGAGAGTTGGGCAGAAATATTGATGCATCATTGTTTACTCCGAAACATTTTATAACTTTTTGATGATATTTTTCTAGGGAGTCCAATTTTGTCCAAGATTGGTTCTAGAAATGTGAGATACTGTTGTAAAGAACCAAGTCATAGAATATGCACAGTTCTGTCGGAGTCTCGGAATTCTTCAGGTATCACTGCTGTTTCTGGAGAATGCGGCACTGTTAGAGGGGTTGCCCTGGAAACGGCATCAAGCAGAAGTTCTTAGCATTCGTCTCTGGCATTCTCAAGGCGTGTGCTAAGCATCCTATGGTGTGTTTTAGAGACAAAGGACCTCAGCGTTGCTGAGAATATTGCTGCTGGCTGGAACTGCTGCCGCGTTCTGTGACTGCTGACTTTGCCTACAGGTAACACCCTCCTGCCACTGCGGCCTCGCACGCTGGTGCGCGATCTGCTGCGGCATTCACAGGTGCGCGGTGCGTGCCCCAGGCCTACAGGTGCGGAGCTGAGCGCTGAGTCAGTTGTCCATCCCAGCAGAGTCCGGTCTGAAGGCTCCTGCCTGCTCCAGAGGGTGATCCCGGCTCAGACAATCGAGCCATGCCCTCTTCCCATGGACACACAGAAGTGTAAGAAAAAGCTATTTTAAAACAGAAGCTTATGTAGAAATATGATTCTTCTTGTTGTTTTGCATCTGAATTTAAAAATTGTGAAAAACCAACATCTTTTTATCATGACTCTTTAATGTTTAGAGGAAAACAACTGTTTGCGTTTTCATTTTCTACCTAATTCTTTTCCTATTTCAGAAATAATATCTCCACAATATAAAAAAAATTGGAAATTTTAAATAAACAAAGATGAAGTTTAAAACCTACCCCAGCGTGACCACCCGCAGGTAACTGCTGTTAATATGCCGATGATCTCCTCACGGTGTGCGGTGGCGCGGGCGGCGTTTCTCCTGTTGCGAGCATTCGCCCCAAACCCCATTCACGGCGTCGCAGCTTAAGAGTCTATCACAATCTCCTGCTACTTGCAGTTGTTTTGCTACTATAAATTATGTTTCAATAGCACCTTTGTCCATAATAATTTCAACATTTCTGAACATTTCTTAGATTAAATGCCTTTGAAAAGGGGGATCTGTAGCTGGAAAGAGAGGAATATGATCAAGGGTTCTGGCAAGTGTCGTCCCGTTGCCGTCCCGAGACACTGTCTTCGTGTGTGTCCGCACAGGGCGATCACTGTTGGTTGGATGAACTGTGCTCTCTGGTGCACTGCGGGTTTGCAGAAAGGGATGAAGATAGTCCCCATGTGTCCTGCGTCTGGTGTCTCCCATTTTCCATTAGAGCGACGCATCTGTTGCAGTTAATTAATCAGTATTGACACATTATTACTAGGATTTTCTTAGTTTTACTGACTCTTTTTCTGTTCCAGGATCCCGTCCCGAATGCCGCGGTGCCTTTAGTCAGCACATCCTAGCTGAGCTCTGCGGCACCCACAGGGGAAGGAAAGTACAAGAGACGTTTGGGTAAAAACCCCACAATATGTCTTTGGAAAACCATCCGTGTTAGGTAAGAGGCCTGACAGCAGTCGCCCAGAGAGCGAGCACACGCTGGTCCAGCTCCCACATCTCTGGCGAGTGTGGGGCGACCACTGCGGCCAGGGCTGCCATCCTGCTGGCGTCCATGTCAGCGACACGTGAGCCTCCGAATCGCTCCTCTCAGGGGCCAGGGCTTGGGGTGAGGGGCCCTTGGCCGTGGAGAAGATCGGTGGGTAGAGCGTTTGCGGCGGAGAACATGGCGCCCTGAGTCACGTTTATCTGTGATTGGATGAAGGTGTCAGTCCCCCCACCCCAGACACTAACTCCTCGAAGGTCACAAACTTTACTATTCCCCGACACTCGTGATCTCAGCTCCTAGCGGAGTTTTCAGCAAATTTAAACGTTTGATAAACACTTGCTGAAGAACGCTCGGATGTGTTTGGAAATATTGGGAAAAAGCTCTAAAAGGTTTTGTGTGGGGTTTTCTCTCGCCACCCACTTCTGTTCCACTGTACGCGACTCAGGTCTCTCTAATCACTCTATTCAAGTCGTAAAATATACAGTTCACACATCGATTCTCCTCTCCCATCTATGTTGTGCCATCTTCGTTTTTGAACTTTCAATAAACACTGAATAAATAATTGAAAAAGTGGTCATATAGTATTATATCTTCTTACACTATTTAATTTTCCCAGCCTTCCCTAAATAATAACGCTTTCTTCACCCTGTTTTTGGGCTGCGATAGAGAAAGGAACGTCTTCATTGGCCTTCGGGTGAGTTGAACCTGACCTTGTCTTTCCCAGGAGCTGGAGTGTTGCTCCTGCTGCCCACCCACCCCGCCATGCCCCTACGCACGCACGCACACGCACACTCACACTCACACGCACACGCACGCACACTCACACACGCACACGCACGCACATGCCTGTGAGTCTGACACGGACCTCTGCATGTCTCTGCCATCATCTCTGTATCCTTGCGACGGACACAGTGCTGCAGTGTTACACTGAGGGTCCCCGTGTTTTAAAAAGTTCACTTTGAACTTTCATTATTTCATCTCAATTATTTATCTCTTAAAATACATTATTGCAATTACTTCTATTATAGTGGGTTCTTTTGCTTAGCGTGTGTGTGTTATCTTTACGTGTTCTTTTTTACTAAGATTTCCAACTGTCTTTAAAACATCTCTTTTCCTAATATTAAAAGCCCCAGGCTACAGGATGAAAGGATCATCTGTTTTCCCACGTTGTTCTAGGAAATGGTCTTTTCACATAGTGACACTGTCGTCTGCTCCTGACCACAGTTGCTTTGTGAGGATGACTAAAGAATGAGTCACCGCCTCTGTTTGTGGGGCTGGGGATGGGAAGTGCTATTAAAAATGCTGTATGTTCATTTATTAACTAATGCGATAACTAATGCGATAGTTATGACAACTACACATGCGCACATGCATGTATACACATGTGTAATGCATGTTGACAGCAGAAGTCCCCTTGTCTGTCCCCCCTCCCACATCACACAGCACAGGTCTCCCCTGCTGGGTTTTCGTGAGTTGTGAGACGTGGCTCCACATTGAAGAAAAGGGCCAGTGCGTGTAACGCATGCCTACGAAGTTGCGTAACAAAGTGTGTACCAGCAATCGCGACTACTGAGAGCGTTTGCCGCCGCAGCAAGACAGACCCTTTGCAACACAAATCCTTCCACCTGCTGCCAGGGAGGTAAGGACATGGGCGGCACAGGGGATGACGGACGACCGACAGGACTCGGTCCTGGAGTCCCCGTTCTCCCTCAGTGGAAGGCGCACTGCGGCCCCGGGCTCTGCCTCCGCTTTCGTGTTTGTGCGTGTGGAACCGCGCACCTGCTGTTTCTGCTAGTAGGACATCAACAGTTCTAATCGTTAATAGAACCTTTTTCTCACGCGTTTGCGGCACACACGTTTCGGGATACGGTATTTTGTGTGTGGAGAGGTGCGTGCCGCCTACCAGCCCCACAGAGCACGCGTGGCGGGCGTGGCACGGGACAGTGGATGCCCAGCGGTGCCCTGAGCTCTGCCCGCTGGGCCCCGGGCACCGGCCTGTGGGCAGAACCTCGTCCCCGCCAGCTCCTGGGCACCGGAGGCCCCGTCAGACCCAGCTCCGTCTCTCCCTGGACGGTGTCTCGTCTGAGACAAAGGGAATATCTGCTAGAAAGGCGACGTCAGAACGAATTGGTTATGAAAAGCGTTGCTTGTGCGGCTGAGCCCTGCGCGGTCTTTCCTGATTCCCACTCGCGCGGCTGAAACACGTCTCCTGTCTTGCACGTGCGTTTAAGGACACCTTCACCAAAAAGGCCATGAAATAAATGTGTGTGGGAACACGGAGACACGCTGCTGTTTGTAATGGTGGTTCCCCTGCGGAAATAACGACACTAGTCAGAACTTAGGCTTGGGGGAAAAAAACACCGGCGAATCAATTTATTAGATTTTCAAAACACTAAATTTTGGAAGCGGTGTTTGAGTTTAGACGTGCTGCAGTGTCGGGCACTGAGTGCCGCTGGGAGTTTCCGCGGAGTCTGGACACGTCCTCTCTGCCCGGCCGCCCGTCTGGCCCGCACCTGCCGGGCGTGCACAGTGGGAGACACGGGCGGGACTCCAGAGCGGGGACTGTGGGGACAGCGGGGACAGTGGGGGACACGGGCGGGGACAGTGGACAGGGACGGGAGCGGGGACAATGGGGGACACGGGCGGGCACAGCGGGGACAGCGGGGCTGCAGTGCGGCGCGGCGCCCACAGGTGGCACAAGCGCGTGGGGCTCGCGCCGCCGCCGCTCGTGCCCCGCCCCGCAGACGCGCTCCTGTCCGTGGCCTGCGCGCGCGGGGTCGGGTCGGGCCGGGGTCGGGTCCGGGTCCACACGGGCCGGGTCTACACGGGTCGGGTCCGCACGGGTCTGGATCCACCGGTCGCGCGGCAGAGCTTGGGCGCGTCTCTGGGCAGCGCCCTCTGCTGGCCACCGGCGGGCTCGCAGCTCACGCCGCGCCGCGCTCGGGAGGGCAGGGCTGGAATGGGATGGGATGGGATGGGCAGGGATGGGATGGGATGGGATGGGATGGGCAGGGCTGGAATGGGATGGGATGGGATGGGATGGGATGGGATGGGATGGGATGGGATGGGATGGGATGAGATGGGATGGAATGGGATGGGATGGGCAGGGATGGGATGGGATGCGATGGGATGGGATGGGTTGGGATGGGATGGGATGGGCAGGGATGGGATGAGCTGCGATGGGCTTTGGGCAGGGCCTGGTCCCAAGGACTCCCTGCTGCACCCCCTCCCCCCAGGGATGGGGACCTGGGATAGGAAGCTGTCACTGTTATATATGTTATGACTGTAATTAAGTATTAAGAAAGCTTCTTCAAGTACTTGGGGTGAGCACCGTCCCCACCGCACTGGCAGCCTTGAGAACACGCCGTGCAGAGCGCCGCTGGCTCCTCGCCGGCTCTGCCTGGAAGGCCCTGTCCCAGCCAGGCATGGGGGGGCGCGGATCCAGGACCGGGAGGTTCCGCTCCCTGGAGAGCCGTCTCGCCTGGACCTGTTCTCAATGGGTCAGATCACAAGTCGCTGTCCTGCAATAAAGTGTGAAGGGGTCCAGCCTCCCACGGGCCCCCAGGACCCGCACCCAGAGCTCTGCTTTCCGTCTGGCAGAGTGACAGGCCTGCTCCCTCCCGCAGGGCAGCCGGCAGGGCCTGGGCTTCTGCGCCCGATCCCCTGGTTTGCCCCTAGGAAGCCTCTCGTGACTCTCCTGTGTCTGTCACCATTGGTGACACCCTTCCCCCGCCTGTCCCGGCAAGCCTGGGTTTGCGAGAGGTGCGTACCCGGCAGCCCCAAAGCCCCGTGTCCCGCATGGTCTCCCCAAGTCCACACGCAGGAAGGGGATGCCGTCTGGTCCCACCGTGTTCTGACAAAACAGGACCTAAGTTTAGACCTGGATAATTTTCTGGCTGTTATTGTCACAAACATCTTAGGTTTTCTCTTAGTTGAGCTTCGTCACCCTCTGTTCTGCTGGTGGCTGTGAGCCTTGCCGTGGTCCTGTGGGGACATGAGGGGCAGATGGGGCTACACTTCACTGGAGGCCTCTTCTGTCGAGGGCACCGGGCGACACGTTCTCACGTATAATTCAGTGCTTCACATTGAATAACACGGTCCTACTGTCTCCTGTTTACAGATGAGGAAATTGAGTCTCAAAGTGACTAGTTAGCTTGCCAGTGGCCGAGCGGAGCCCCCGGTCTGGGAACGCTTGCACCAGACCCTCGGCACTCAGCAGCGTCTGTTTCCTCCTTGAAGGAGGGGGCTCCGTGTGCTCTGCTGCCACGGGGCGGGGGCAGCCTTCCTGGCCTCAAGTTGGGGTACGCAGGGCTCAGGACTCTTAAATCCTGTTCGGTGGGCAGAGATGACCCCCCATCATCTCCAGGGGAGTCCCCAGGGCCAGTCCTGCTTCATCTCTGACCCTGTCCACTTCTTGTCCAAGCCTGACCAGGGCTGCAGGTCCGGGAGGGCGTCGGAACAGAGCAGGGGTCTCTCGAGGAAGCAGGCACTCCCCGGTCTCAAGGCAGGGGTGTAGACGGAGTCATTTGGGCATGAAAGATCTCTCCTGAGCATCTATTAAATAAACCATCAGAAACTAAAAAAGGATTCTAGATTTCATGTGCACCAACGTTGTAAGTACTTTTTATATTTTAACCCCAAACTTCTGAATTTGTAAAGAATTGAGTAACTGGAATTTAAAGAGGGCAAAAGATAAAGAATTTCAAATTTCAACCTTGCATCTGCATTTCAGGCTGTTTAAGGGCAAGGTCTAAAACGTCATTGTGGCTAAGTGAATGTCTGTTAAACAACGCCTGCACCTGATTTTGTCTGATGGAGTGAATTTATGAGGTTGACATTTTAAGAAGTCAAAATTTTAGCGCATTTCAAGCACTGGAACATGTCCAAAGCCTTGTTCCTTCTGGTGGCTGGCCTTCCAGACTGAAGCCTGACTTTGAGGTAGCCCTGACCTTTTAAACGTCCCTGTGAAAGGCAAGGTCTGGTGCTCTGGGAAAGCACAGAGTCAAATAGTTTTTCTCTTTAATTGATAACATTTAAAAAAATATGCAAGGGCTGGAATATTAATTGCCAATTATTTTCATAGAAATTCGTAAGAAAAACATGAAGACCAAATAGAAGGGACATGAACAGAAAGCACGGAGGGAAATCCGGAACACTAAAACCTGCTAGAACATGTGGAGCCCCACGGTGAGCAGAGATGTGTAAATTAACAAAATAATAAAAAAAGAAAATACCAGTTTGTACCCAGCGGATTGCCACATGCTCAGGGGTGGCAGTTAGTGTTGGCGAAAGTACACTGAGAACAGCCCTTCCGTGGCCACCGGTGGCCGCGCGGCTCAGTTCAGCGGTCACGGGAAGCGTTTCGGCCACGCTTACCAAGAGCACTTGTTTACCTGCTTGGACCCAGGAATTCCACTTCTAGAAAAAGAGAAAAAAATTAGGGAAACCGGAAAGTCGCATGTATGTAAGTTTCATCACAGGATAATTTATAATAGGGGAAAAACTGGAAACAGCCCGCTTTTGTAAGAGCAGAGCGATGCTAAACCAACATAGCCGGGGAGAGAACGCGGTGCCGCGGCGGCCGCGCAGACACGGGGACAGCAGGTGCTGGCGGCGAATGGGAAAAGCCAGGGAAAGGATCGCACACACAGAACACGCACACGCTCACACAATCATATGTATGTGCATACATTTATTTAGGCATAGAATATGAATGCAACAGATATTTAAATGTACACTATATTTGTATATTTTCATAATATACGTTTAATATACATTTATGATACACCTTTAAAAGGCTGCAAAGGAAAACAAGAAAATAGCAATACCTTAATGAGAGAGTTTAATGGGAAATTTAAAAGATTTATTATTTTATATGTTGCAGATTTTAGAAAGAGATGTTATGCTTTCGTAAGCTCAAAAGGTAACGAAAGCATCTCGCCGAGGCGCGGTCGGCCACCGCTGCACGGGCGCTGCCAGCATCATTGCGGGGGGTGCGTTTTGCTGCCGCGGTTGCTTCAGCGTCCTCAGCAACACAGGCCCCTGTCCCTTCCCTGACAGGCAGCTCCCAGAGCCACTTTGCACCATGCAGACCGCCAGTGGGCTCGGAGCAGGCGGCCGCCTCCCCCAGGGTGCGCAGGGCCATGATGTGAAGGCCCAGCCAGCTGACACGGTTCAGAGCCCGCCTCTGTAGGTGCAGGGGCGCCTGGCAATCAGCCGGATCAAGCAGAGCCACGGCCCGACGTTAACGTTTTGGCAGGTCCGGGCTTTGAAAGGGGGAGTGGAAACCGTGGCCGGCGGGCTGGCAGTCTGTGTTGAAACGTGGCCAGGAGGTTACTCTCAGAGGGAGGACGAGCCCACGTGCTTAGCTGACCCCCAGCAGCCGTGTCAAAGCACATGGGGGTTATAAATCCTCCTTTGCTCGCCTGTGGAAATGTGCACAGTGCAGACACAGCCCTGAGCCCTGAAACAGAAAATTAGCAGCCAGAGAATCACAGCCCATGCGCCGGGCCCTCGCGGGATCAGCGTGGCCGTTCAGGGCCCATGCTCCGGGTGGAGGAGGGAAGGCGGCGGGTGGGCGCAGGGTCGCCCCAGCTGGAACCCTGCGGGCATCCACCCCCCTCGCCATTTCCGAGCTTCCCCACCTGACGGCTGGAGCGAGGTCCCACCTGCCCCCTGTGCCGGCTCTGAGAGCCCAGCGAGGATGTGCGCGGGCAGGGAGCCCACGCCTGGCCCTCGTCCTGCCCGGGCGGCGCCCTCCCGCGTCCTGTCTCTGTGCCCAGCTTGGCAGCACAGCATCCTCCGCAAGTGCTTGTGGGCAGCCCTGGGAGGGCAGAGGTCTTCCCCGTCTCACGTGCACTTGAATTTGCCGAGTTGCCGGCGTCTGGGGCTGTCCCTGTGGCACACGCCTGAGCAGGGCACGGGCGCAGCGCGAGGACTTCTGGCAGCGACTGCTGCTGTCGCCCTGCATCTCCGTGCACACGGAAACGTGGGGCAACGGGAGAGAGGACCCCGCGCATGCGGCTGGGCAAAGGACTCGCGACACCGTCAAAGACTGGAATTGCGCCACGCTTTTGTCTACAGATGATGCTCACAGGACTTCCCCGGTTGGTGCCCTCTGTGAGTCACCTGCTTCTCACACTGGAGGGGTCAGTCCTGGGAGCTGACACGCCACAGCGTGGGCTCAACTCTGCCTCGGGCACCCGCAACACGCACAGTATTTAAGGGCCCTGAGCCTCAGCAGGAGCTGTGGCGTTAATGTAGAATCGATTTTCTCTGAAGTCCGCACCGGTAATGGGACAGTTAACTGAAAACAGGTACGGAGCAGAATGATAAAACCGGCAGTAAACATCTCAACATTTCATTTCCATTTTAAATAAACACCTGGTGCTCACCTGCCCGTCTTTCCAGTGGAGCCAAGTCTTTTCCATGAGCAGAGGTTTGCTGACTGCAGTTGAGCAGGGTTTTTTTTTATCTTTTTTTATAAACCACATGCATTGACTTCAATTTCCAGGTTGGGTTTCTTTCAAGTAGGCCAAGAATATAAAAACACTTGCAAAAGAGTCTGAGCGAAGAATCCTTCTAGATTCCTAAGAGATTTTCCCAATCTTCTGCGGTTATTCTGCCCAGTCTTAATTTTATAGCAAGGCCGTAAGTCTAATTTCTTGCTGGCAAGTCTTTCGCAAGCACTCGACTTGGCTTTCATAAAAAATAGCCCTTTCTTCACATTTATCAGATTGTATAACATTTATTTAATTTACATACTCACGATAGAAATATGACTGGCATAAGCACATTTTTGAAAAGCCAAGTAAGCCTTCTGGAACGCGTGCAGGCAGGCGGAGGCGGTGGCTGTGCGCACGTGTGGGAAGGTCAAGGAGCCGGAGGTCCTGAGAGGCTGTGAGGAACTGAGCTCAGGCGACCTTAGGGGTCAGTTGTGTCTCCCCCAAAAGATCGGTTAAGGTCCTAACCTGCAGCACCTAGAACGTGACCTCCCTGAGTCATGAAGGTGGCCCTAATCCGATGACCGGAGTCCCTGTCGAGGGGAACATTCGCACACAGGGCCACACACGCACGGTGGGAGATGATGGGGACAGACCTGTGGCGGGGGGACCCGAGTGACTCCTCTGCCAGGTCAAGGAGCCCCCCATTGCTGGCGAACCACCAAGAGCTGAGAGCGGGGCACGTGACAGGTTCTCCCTCACAGCCCACGGAAGGATCCGACCTTGCCCTCGCCCTGACCTGGGGCTTCTGGACTCCGGAGCCGAGAGAGCGGATTCCTGCTGTCCAAGCGCCCGGGTTTACGGTTGTCTTTGCTCCTCAGGGCTGGTGCTTGGCCCTCTTCTCTTCGACTCCTCGCTCTCTCTCTGGAAGCCGGAGGCCCAGACGCGTATGTCTCCTGCTCACTCCTCTCCTCTCCTCCGGTCCCACCTGTGCAGATCCCCCGGACCAGTAGCCCTGGGTGCTGAGCCCCCCGGCTGAACGTGGCCAAGGCTGGGTACTTCATTTCTTCCTGGAACTTGCTCTTCAAAACAAAGAAGAAGAAAATTTAGGGAGGTATCTGGGGGAGAATTAGAACCAGAACTGGCCAGTGTGGAGGTTGGTCCTCACGGTGAAGTCCCCTCACGCCGGCCCTGGGGTTTCCTGCTGTGACGTTGGGTCACAGCCTGCCCACCCCAACGTGAGGCCGAGAGCCGGGCGCCCTGCCCCCTGACCACAGTCCTGGATGTTGGAACACCCGGCTCTGCAGGAGACAGTTTAGGGAACGAAAGAAAACATTGAAAACAACTCTAATATTCTCCGAGGAAATTCAAGAAGATACTGTATCTTTTAAATAAGAGCATCTTTTAGATGACCAAAAAGCAGGGGGTTGACCCCAAAGAGTGACCACCAACTTGCAAAGGAGAGTGACTTCCATCTGGAATTAGATCTCCCTGGTTGAAGGAGCCGACCTGAGCGGGACATTCCCGGCGTCAGCGCTGCGGGAGCAGCCCTCACCTGTGCCTTCCCGGGCTTTTTGCTAATCCTCCTGCCTCCCTCCCAGCTGGGGTGAGAGGACTTGGGAACGTGCTCACCGCCAGTCTCTCAGAGGTCCCTCCGGCTCACAGTGGTGACCTGCACGTTAAGACACATCACACGGGTGCGTTTTCTCTTCTTTCCCTCACTTGGTACTTCCCGTCAGAGCCTCCCGGGGCAGCTTCCAGGCAAACCGCTTGCACTTATCCCTTTTCCCGGGGGACTGTGCGGGGGGACCCAGCCTCACACACGAGCCAAGCTATCACTGACTATGAGAACAGCGTATGCAGATTGC
Organism: Avahi laniger; assembly: GCA_963575035.1. NCBI lineage: Eukaryota > Metazoa > Chordata > Mammalia > Primates > Indriidae > Avahi > Avahi laniger. The sequence continues at coordinate 50,929 of CAUYSK010004184.1, read as the reverse complement.
ACGTGTGCAAAGACCCACTGCTTATGTCTTGTAGGGTGTTACTTGAGGATACGCTACGACGAAGTAATGGGCAAAATCTGGAAAACAATCAGGGGACGTCAGTCTGGGAGCAGAGGCTACAGCTCCTGTTGGATAACAGGTGCAGAGAGAAGCGAGCCCAGGAGACAGAAGGCTCCAGAAGGGAAGTCCTTAGGGAGAAAGACAGCAGGTGTTTCATTGATTTGATAGTGCCTTTGAAATATTAGGACTTAGGAACATGGTAAAAAGCAATTAATGAAGAAAAACAAGGCAATTAGAAACTCCAGGGAAACCAAAAAGCGATAAATGAAAGGAAATACAATTATCATACATGATTCTACTTTGCAGTAAATAATATACGAAGTCTGTAATGTAAATATGGTTATTGATTTTCTAAGCTCTAGAATCAATCTAGTCAGAAATCAGAGAATGCTTAATTGTGATTATGGGATAGAAATGTTATCAAACTCGACAACATAAAAGTAAAATTCAGAGAGAGTTTGGAAGGTGGGAAGAAGAGAGGAGGAAAAAATGGGAATATAGAGGATGTAACAATCTCATCTTATGAAGCAGAGAACGTTCCCTCCATAGTTAACAGAGCAAGAAACAGAATTCCGGCTGTCCGGGAAAAAGCAACCAACCCGGGAACCAGAGGCAGTGCGGTAGGTGAGACGGTCCCGCGCGGAGGGGGAGCTGTGACGCAAGTGAGCTGGGATCCCCCGCTGTGGAAAGTCAATAGATGATGCAAAAATTGATAAATCAGCAAACAGTGTCGTTAAAAAATATGGGTGGAAAAATATCCAGAAGCACTAATTATGGAAATAATTACAGTGAGGAGGGTGTGAGGGGTGCACGGAGAGAGCTCTGTGGCTTTTTTACCACTGGATTAAAAGTCAACACTCATATATGTTGTTCATAAAGAAAATAGTGGGTTAAACACATCATGTTCTTTCATAGAATGGAATAAAAACAACAAAAAGGTAAGAAACTGATATACATGAGAAAACCGGCATGAATCTGGAAGAATGGGGCTGAGCAAAAGCAGAGGGAAGGAGAGGCCGGCTTTGCGAAGCTGTTATACGAGGTTCCGGAGCAGGTTAAGCTAATCCGTGGTGACGAAGGGGCCGCCTCATGGAGGGGGCACCGGCTGGGAAGGCGTCCGAGGGACTGTCTGGAGGTTACAGGAAGGTTCAACGTTTTTATGGGTTACATGGGTGCGTGCACCTGTCAAATCCCATCACATGGTACATCTGCAATTTGTGCATTTTACTGTATGTAAATCGTAACTAAAAAGAAAACAACCTGCAAGTATTGACGTCCCGTTACAGGGCTGCTTTTATCGCATTTATGGGCAGCGTGTCTGGAGCTACGTTCCCTGCACTCCAGACCTCAGCAAGGGAGCAAATACCCGCGTTGCCACCCAAGTCGGTGTTCGTTTCTCATTGTTGGAGAAGAGAGTCACATACTGGAGAAAGAAGAGGCTGCGCTATTCCGCGGTTTTGTATTGGAATTAGAGGTAAACTCATATTCCATTTTGACAGCGGAGACACGTAGATATACACGTATGTACCTGTCTGTGTCTATATTTGCATCTACTTGGTTCCTACTTCCATCCGCTGACAGAGCCCTGGGGAATCTGAGCACACCCGGTGCCCGGGGCTTGGTCTCTAAGCACCGCTCTCCACGAACGGGAAGGGCTGTCAAAGATCTGGCCCATTCCAGGCCAAGCCAGGCCAAGCCCAGGGCGTCTTAGTTTGCCAGAAAGTTAAGAAATTGCCCAAAGACTCACAAGGACTGCTCCAGTCACGTATTACTTTGTGACAAATATTCTCAGAATTTAGTTACCCAAAACAACCCAGCCGGGGTTTGGAGATGGCCCACTGGAAAGCGATACATACATTGTCTTGTAATTTTGCTTTCACGAGTGGCCCCAGACCACAGAGCTTTACGGCGTGGCGTCCCTCACGGGGGTGGCCTGGCCGGTGAGGGCTGAGCTGCCCATTGGTGGGTTTCATCCTCGTGGGGGTTGCCGTGGTCATCGGACAGTTGCCGGTTTGCAGGCTGCACACCCAGCCTGTGGGGACGGGATGGAGGGGTGGACCAGTGAGCACATGGCTGTCCCTTTTCTAAGAAGTGACGGGGCTTCTGGAAAGCGCCAATGGAATTCCTCCTCCGTGCTTTGGCTGGAACCAGTCTCACAGACCACGGAAGCAGGTCTGCATTGTCTCACGCTGGGGTGACCGCGGGTGGGGGTGGCACCGGCAGAACAAAGCTTTTCGGTGAAAAGGTGAGTGCTGGAGTCACAGTCTCTGTGGCCTTGGGCGACCTAGAGCTAAGGGACGGCTCAGGGGTTTGTCGTGACTGAGATGCAGAGAACGTCCAGGACTGCTCTGGGGGCTCGGGCGGGTCCCACGACGGGAGGGCGGGATGCACCCGATTAGATGGTTCTGCGAGGTGCGCTGGCAAGCTTTCAGGTAACTGACATAGTCAGACAGTGTGTTTCTTACACATATTGTCTGTTATCTGCCCATCTAGTCCCTGTGCTGTAACCTGGGAGATCATTGTCACGGTGGAGCAGCTGTCATTTGCACTCAAGATTTGGAGTCAGAGACACACGTCCTAATCCAAATTCCACTCCCAACCTTTCTGTTTCCCGAGTTCATCTTTGTTCTCGACAGGTGGCAAATTGTAAAACCTTGACGTCAAAAACACATCTAAGAAATATGTCATATTAACAGTTTTTAGAGTGCCTAATAGACCGGTTTGCCTCCAGTGTGTTCTGTGGTCTTTACAGGAAAGCCTTTCTTTCCTCCTTTTTTGTAAACTGTTGCTAATCTTGATGCCATCGCAGCGGCACAGCCCTTGGCCACGTTGCTGTCTACACCCTCCGAACAACCTGGCTGTGGACATAGAGCTGACTCCACTCATCTCCCGGGACTACGTGGGGCTGGGGCTCTGGGTCTGACCGGGTTCCATTTGCTTTGCCAGTTGGGGTTGTTTTCGCACCTGACCCACCTGAGGCCGGGAGGCTGTGCCCCTTGATGCCGCGGACGGTGACACCCGAGAAGAGTGATGCTCTACTAGTCCGTTTTGGGTGTCCTTGAATTGATACAGAAAAGCTCTGTGTGATGATTTTCATGAAGAACAGTCTGGCTCTGGGCACAAACTCAAAACTGTTGCTGCAGCCACAGTCGGTGCATGCGCAGCCCTACGTCGCGTCTGTCCAGGTCGCACGTGTGGTAGCGCCCAGAACCGTGCCTTCTGCACGCCCGCAGGGGTGTCTCACCTGCTTAGGTGATGTTTTAACAAGAATCGACAAGACCAGCTCCAGTGTGCGAATGCAGCGAATGCTGCAGTTACAAATACTGTTGATTTAATAAGGATTAATTTTGAAAGTTTTTCCTCCAGGTGAAAGCCATTCCCATTTGAATGCATTTTTTAGAAAATTTTCATGTTTTCCTTTTTAAAAAGAAAAACATGTTATTTGGAATTTGCAGTTTAATACATTTTCCTTCCTGTGTCAGGGAGCCTGCAGGAGACCAGCCTCCCCCTGCCCAACAGGGTCCCTGCGGCGGGGGCTGGGCATTGCTGGTCTCCACCTGCTCTGAGTCCAGAGGTTCTCGGTGACAGCTCTGCGGGTAGTGACCTCTCAGGGCTCCTCCTTGAGGCACGGCCCTGCTGCCAGGCCCTGCTCTGAGTTAGATGTTTCGGCAAAGCCCAAACAGGCTTTCCGGCCGCGGCCTCCACAGCCCCCTGGCGTCCTGCTTGCCGGGGAAGCCTGGGGAAGGCGCGGTGGCCTCTGCCCGCCCTCGGAGCTCAGCACCGCATTTTCTGTCGGGAGCAAGAGTGGCTTTTGTTCGTGTGTTTTCCCTTCTCAGTTGGTGGCATATTTGTGGGGGCACATCCAGAGTCAAGCTAGACTTTGCGGACGAAGACGGGCTTGCTCCTCTTGGGCAAAAGCTTTAAGGGATATGCAGCGAGGACCATTTCTTCTTTCCTTTCTGTTTCCCTGCCTAAACCGTGGACCACAGAATAATGCAAATGAAAGAAAAAGGAAAAGAAAAGCAGGGAGAGCCCCCGACGCCCCTCATGTCAGTGGCAGCCGAGCTGCTTCCCTGTCGTGGGGACGCAGGCCCAGGGCACACGCGTGGCCTTTGAGTTGGTCCCGGGATGGGGCCGCCCCTCCGCGGCCTCCCTCCGAATTGGGCCTTGAACCAGTTCCCCGCACTGGGCCCCCCCAGGGCACCCTTGCCCTCACCCCCTCCCATTCCCTCCCTGGGGGGCAGCCTGAGCTCAGCGGGGACTGACCTCCCCCCGGCCCGTGCTTCCTCTGGGGGCTCAGACCACCCCAACCTTGGCCGAGGGTCTGTCCTAGACTCCTTCCCGGGGTGGGGGCTGTCCTGGCATGGCCTGGGGGCCTGAAGCTGTGCCCTGGCCCTGCTCTTGGGGTTTCTGGGGACGGGAGAGGCCCAACCTCCGAGGCCAGACCGGGTTCCTTGCTGCCTCCCGTCCCCTCAGTTGCAGACTCGGTTTCCCTGACTGTGGGTCTCAGACCAGCGACTTTCCTGACCCTGACTATTTTCATGGAGCTGCAAAGGCTGTGCCTGCTCTGGGACTCCTCATCTGGAACTTTGAGAACCTATTTATTCATAAGCTTTAGATAATTCTTTCCTGCGAAAGTAAGACAGTGCTTGAACCTGTGGGAAGTGTCCTTCTACAGAAATAAACAGAGAGCCTGGCTGGGAGGCTCCTACCTCTACGTCACCAATAAATACATTAAAATTTGGACTTTTTATTTGAGTTATTCTGTGGTCCATTTTTTATAATACATATTCTTTTAAGTATTTTTTTTTAATTTTAATGAAAATATTTACAAGTAGGTTTTTATCTTTAAAAATGCTATCAGTTTTAGAAGTCGCGGGAAGGGACCTACTGAAGAGGACCTGCTTCCTGCCCTGGCCTCTGTGCTCTCGCTGCTAGGCGTGAGTTTTGTTCGAAATCCCACACCGGGCAAAGGCGTCACCCGGGCCGGGCTTCTCAAAGTGAGGCCGCGGACCACCCGCCTCCGATCTGCACACCTGACCTGCTTGTTACAAGTGCAGATGTAAAACCAGAGAGAAAGTTGGATCAGCAGAGTGAAAACAAAAATATTGGAAGTGTTTTATGTTGCCAAATATAAAAGACGTATGTTTCTCATTTTTAAATTCATTTAAAGTATAATTTACTATTTAAAACAGAAATAATAAAAAATATATCGTGAGGTTCATAATGTATATATGTACAAGTAAAATATATGATCATAGCCCAAGCGAGGGGTCAAGGAGTAGAACCACATTGCTTTAGTTTTACACGATGCCTGTGGATGCTGTGATGCTGTTCTCAGGGGGACTACCGTATATTCAAGACCCGCGCTGTCAACCCCAAAGCAACTGTCAACAGTAATTAGCTGAAGAGGCTGCGTTGCCTTTTGGTGCAGCAGCCTGGCGATGCTATGGTCCCCAGCTGCTCAGTCACGTCTACTCTACGTGTCAGTGGGAAGGTGTTTGTGGACGGGATTAAAGTCTACAGCTGGTTGGCTCTGAGCGAGGGAGACTCTCCTAGGTTATCTGGGCAGGGTCTGACTCAATTACCTGAAAGTCCTTCGGAGCAGAGCTGGGGCTGCCTGGTGAAGAAGGGACCCCTCTGGGACAGCAGCTCCGCCCGGGACTGGGATTCCAGCCTGCCCTCCTGGCGGCCTGCGCGGACGGTTTTGCACTTGCTGGTCGGTCCCCACAATCGTCTGGACCAGTTCCCTGTGGTGAGCGTGCGGATGTGTTTCTCCTGGGGTTCTGCTTCCCGGTTGAGCCCTGCCTGATATGCAGTTAATATGGTGACTGTGGACATTAAATGCTGTGCTAGAAAACTACCCAGCTCAAAAGAAGGCAGCGCAAGGGCACGAACAGGACCAGTCATGGGGGATAGAAGACAAATGGCGAGGTGGAGAGTTTAGCCCAACCGCACTGACGATAAATGGAGATGATTTAAATGCCCCACTTAAAAAGCAGAGATTATCAGGCGAGATAAAAAACAAAACAAGATTCAGCTCTCTGATAGCTGCAATAAACACACTTTAGTGGCACAGACATGTTAAAAACAATTGAATAAAAAGACATATGAAATGCTAATTTTAAGGAAGGTCGTATGGCCATATTAATAAAGCACAAACCAAACTGCAAACAGGATTGGGATAAAGGGGAGGTACCATGTAATAACAGAATGTCAGTTCATCCACAGCACAAACCAATCCTAAATGTGCACACACTTAGCAGAGCTTGAAGATGCACGAGCCCCAGAATGACAGAGTTACAGGAGAGACGGACAAGTGCACAGTTATATTTGGAGATTTTAACATTTCTCTCCCAGAAATTAGGAGAACATGCAGACGGACAATCAACAAGAGTATAGACTACCTGAACACCAGTATTAACCAGCCTGATCTAGTCAGCAGCGAAGAACACTCCCGGCAATAGCAGCAGACGTGTTCGTGTTGCGTGCACAGAGAACGTCCCCACGAGACCCCACGGTGGACCACGACACGTCTCTGCAAACCTGAAAGGACTGAATTGTGCAGAATATGTTCTCTGACCACAACGGACATCAATTAGAAATTCCTAAAACTCAATAACATGACAAAAAACAAAACAAAACAAAGCTTTAGTGCTTCGGGCAAAATATTTCCGAAAGTATTTCATAAAAGAGCACGTATGAATGGCCAGTGTGCACATGAAAATGTCACGCGTGTATTAACTTATCAGAAATGGGAGCGATTGGAGACACCAGGTATGGGCGGGGACAGAGTCGCAGCCGCCCTCACGGTCTGCTGCCCTCCCACCGCCGGCAGCTCCTCCCACACGTGTGGGTTCGCTTACGAGACACGCCGGCAACCCCCATGCAGACATTTATCCAGAAGTGACGAAACACTCCTCAGGGTGACTTCTCCACGAATCTTCCCAACAGCTTTAGTCGCGACAGTCAAAACCTGAAAACAATTCAAGTGTTCTTCAAGATACGAATAAGCGAATTGCGGGGACACGCAACAAAACACTGCAGAATTCCATTTCGGCAACGGTGCAGAGATGGAGCGCTTTAACGGGGGGCAGTCGGGTGGTCGTCAGGTTGGGGGTGGGGCGGAGGGCTGGGGTGCCGGGGAGTGGGTGAGGTTGTGCAGGGAGGACGGGGCCCAGGGGTGAGGACAGGCGTGGCGGCTTGACGGGCCGTGGATACGAAAACCGCTGGGCGGGGTGGAGCTGGGTCTCTGGTTATTCCTTCAGCGCCGGGGGAATTTACGGTTACACCAGTTAGAGTCCAGTTTAAATGGATATTGACCTAATGACGTTTGGAAACGTCACTTTGAGCTCTCACTTCTTCCCTTTCCTGCACCCCCGGTCACTAAGCCAGCCCCAAAGCGCAGAAATCATCCCCTGCCCCCGCCCCGGAGAAACGGGAACGTCAACTGCAGGGGAAGGGTGTTCCGTGGCGGGAGCTGAGCAGGTCACCGGAGAAGTTCACTGTGGACGAGGGTTTTCTTCATTTAATTTGTCAAATTTTCCGTTTTAACTATCTCATTTAAGACACTCTCGGAAAAGGGCTTTCAGGATCCTCCGTTTCAGTCGCTGACCATCTTTACTTCACATTCCTCATGCGTGTTCTCATGAGCCCTTCTGAAGCCCGGGCCACGTGTGTCTTTGCTGGCGGTTCCCGGAAGGCGCTGCGTGGAGAGAGAGAGGCGGGCGGAAAGCAGCCGGGGCCCCCGGCTCCTCCGGGGCTCCTGGGGCTCGCTCAGCCGCGCTGCCCTCGCTAGAGACCTGGGGTCCCCGGTGCTTGCACCCGAGGAGGGGGCCGGTGTCTCTTCCCAGGGCCAGCGGGGACAGTAAAACAGCCCGTCCCCAGCCGAGGCGTCCACGCTGCTGTCTGCTGTTCAGGGACCGCCACTCCTGAGAAGCAAGCCCTGCGCAGAGGCCGGGGTGACCCCCAGCTCAGCCTCCCTGACCCCTCCTCCAGTGCACGCCTTTGGGGCTCCTGCCAGCTCCTTCTCGCGCTGGTACCTGCCTGTGATTTATGGCCTCCCATCCGGATGCCCCGAGGTCACCCTTGTTAGGAGATCACCTTCTGAGCCGCTGTGTCTTGCGGAGAGCGTTTATGCCAGATGGCAGCTGTCCCAGGGGTCACCAGAGACAACTGCCCCCAATTTATCTCTCATGTCCCAGACCTGTCATCTACTTGCCGTGGCCCGCGGGTTTAAGAAAAGTTGAAATCGAGGGCCTGTGTGGGTGGCTCCTGTCGCTCTGAGGACAACCGTCGCGGCTGCCGCCATCACGAGGGAGCACCGAGGGCTCAGCCCAGGGCAGCTTCCTGGGCTCTCTGAGCACGTCCATGCTGCCGACGCCCAACGCAACCTGCTCGCCAGGAGCGGAGAGGGGGACGCGGCCACTCGCCCGAACAAGGCAGCAGACGTGGCCCGGCCGAGAGCAGACGTGGGGCCCAGCCCGGGGTTCCCGCCCGGCCCTGCCGCGTCCTTGCTCGGCTGTGACCTCGGCGCCTTCCTTGCTGCGCTCCCGCTTTCCCGACCGTAGACGGGGTAGGGAGGCTGCCCCGAGTTTAGACACAGCCCTGGAAACGTGGCCGAGCTCGGGAAGCGCCCAGAGGGCTGTTGGTGACGGTGACGCTGCCTCTTCCCGGGCAGGGAGGAGGGGCCTGAAAGGAAACGGAGGCTGGAGCCCGGAAGTCCCCGCCCGGGAGTGAGTGAGGCTGGCTGGGGACGCGGTGGCCCGGTCCCCGAATTCCGTAAGCAGCCCAGCCTGAGGCTCATTCTCACCAAGCTGCCCTGTTGGGCTACCCGCCTGCGCGGTCTTCCTTTCCGTGAAAGACGGACTCGTGTGCCGGGTGCTCCCGGGAACTCGCACCGTCTCCTGTCAGTGGCTTCTCCCAGGGCTCCCGCCTGCCTTCCGCAGTCCAGGGGCTCAGGCGCGGGCGAGGCTGAGTGACACGGGCTGTCGGTAGGCCCACTCGGCGTGCTGGGAGGAGGCAGGTGATGCGCACGTGATGGGCACGTGATCCGATTGTGATGGGCTCATGATGGGCGCGTGATGCACACGTGATCGGCACGTGATCAGCAGGTGATGGGCACGTGATCGGCAGGTGATGAGCAGGTGATGGGCAGGTGATAGGCAGGTGATGGGCAGGCGATGGCACGTGATGGACACGTGATCGGCAGGTGATGGGCACGTGATCGGCAGGTGATGAGCAGGTGATGGGCACGTGATAGGCAGGTGATGGGCAGGCGATGGCACGTGATGGACACGTGATCGGCAGGTGATGGGCACGTGATGGGCACGTGATCGGCAGGTGATGGGCACGTGATCGACACATGATCGGCAGATGATGGGCAGGTGACGAGCACGTGGGGCATGAGATCGGCAGGTGATGGGCACGTGATCGGCAGGTGATGGGCAGGTGATGGGCACATGATGGGCACGTGATGGGCACGTGATCGGCACGTGATCGGCAGGTGATGGGCACGTGATGGGCACGTGATCGGCAGGTGATGGGCAGGTGATGGGCACGTGATCGGCACGTGTTGGGCACGTGATTGGCAGGTGATGGGCACGTGATCGGCAGGTGATGGGCACGTGATGGGCACGTGATGGGCACGTGATCGGCAGGTGATGGGCACGTGTTGGGCACGTGATCGGCAGGTGATGGGCACGTGATCGGCACGTGTTGGGCACGTGATCGGCAGGTGATGGGCACTAGATGTGCACGTGATCGGCACGTGATGGGCACGTGATCGGCAGGTGATGGGCTTGTGATGGGCACATGATCGGCAAGTGATGGGCACGTGATCGGCAGGTGATGGGCACGTGATCGGCACGTGTTGGGCACGTGATCGGCAGGTGATGGACAGGTGATGGGCACGTGATCGGCACGTAATGGGCAGGTGATGGGCACGTGATCGGCACGTGATGGGCACGTGATCGGCAGGTGATGGGCTCGTGATGGGCACATGATCGGCAAGTGATGGGCACGTGATCGGTACGTGTTGGGCACGTGATCGGCAGGTGATGGGCTCGTGATGGGCACGTGATCGGCACGTGATCGGCAGGTGATGGGTGCGTGATCGGCTCGTGTTGGGCACGTGATCGGCACGTGTTGGGCACGTGATCGGCAGGTGATGGGCTCGTGATGGGCACGTGATCGGCAAGTGATGGGCACGTGATTAGCACGTGATCGGCAGATGATGGGCACGTGATCGGCACGTGTTGGGCACGTGATCGGCGGGTGATGGGCTCGTGATGGGCACGTGATCGGCAAGTGATGGGCACGTGATTAGCACGTGATCGGCAAAGTGATGAGCACGTGATTAGCACGTGATCGGCACGTGTTGGGCACGTGATCGGCAAGTGATGGGCACGTGATTGGCACGTGATCGGCAGGTGATGGGCTCGTGATGGGCATGTGATCGGCAGGTGATGGGCACGTGATTAGCACGTGATCGGCAGGTGATGGGCATGTGATTGGCACGTGATGGGCAGGTGATGGGCACGTGATGGGCACGTGATCGGCAGGTGATGGGTGCGTGATCGGCACGTGTTGGGCACGTGATCGGCAGGTGATGGGCTCCTGATGGGCACGTGATCGGCAGGTGATGGGCGCGTGATCGGCACGTGTTGGGCAGGTGATGGGCACGTGATCGGCAGGTGATGGGCGCGTGATCGGCACGTGTTGGGCACGTGATCGGCAGGTGATGGGCACGTGATCGGCAGGTGATGGGCACGTGATTGGCACGTGATGGGTATGCGCCTCCCATGCAGCCTGTCGCTGTGACTTCGAAGAGAGCCAGGGGAGAAGCTGCTGCAGGCCGAGGGGAGGACAGGGCTGGCCCTACTGGCCAGAGCCCTCAGGGTCATTCTCCCGGCAGGTCCCCTGGCCCTGGGGAGTGGAGGGGACCCCTTCTTTCCTCCCAGCCCCTTGGCTTGTCCATAACGGTGCATGCCACTCCCAGTGCTCCCTGATAGGAAGTCCACCCCACGTCCTTGGTCAGTTCTCAGGAACCATCCATTGGGAGCAGCCCCGCCCACTCTGGGCTGTGGAGTAGTGACGCGCACCTGGCAGTGGCAGAGCCTCTGCCGCGTCATCGCCCTGGCTGTGCCAGCATCTGCTCCGCCAGTCCCTCAGGGAGAAAGGCTTCTGGAGCCGGTCACTTCTGTGTGCTTGCGACCGAGAAATGCTCACACCCCCTCCGTGATCTCCGAGGGCGCTCGACTAGCGGGGTGCCGGGCAGGCTGGGGCCCTGGTTGAGTTCTGACGCCGCAGCGCAGGGCCTGGGGGCGTGGCCTCTCCCTCCCCAACGCCTCCTGCACAAACTGCTTTTCTGCCCCTTAAGCCGGCGGCTGTGATTAAAGCCGAAACCCTTCTTCCAGCTTCCAGAAAGCTCCGTTGTGGTGCTGTCCTGAATCCCTGCCTGGCCCTGGGGTGCCTGCCAGAAGACACCCCACATGCACTGACTGGCGCGCGAACACCCCGCGGCTGTCCCGGGGGCTGAGGGGCGGACTGGCGTCCAGCTGAGGCCGTGGCACCGTCTGCACTCGGTGCCGCGGTTTGGGGTCTGCCTGTGGGATGAGTCGTCACCGTCCCACCTGGGGCAGCACCAGTTTCCCCGGTTCAGGAAATTCTATTATAATACCTTTGTGATTTTTAAAATTCCACAATTTATACTTAATTACGAATATATGAAACTGTACTATATTTAATAAAATATGGTCGCACATAATTTCTGGTGACTAACATCCTAAACCTAAGTTAACTCTTTATAAGGTATATTTTAATCAGCTCCTTCTGTCGGTCTATTTAAGCCAGATACTGTTTTTCCAGTTGATTACTCTTAGCCCTAAAACTCTCAGAGAAATAGCGTATTGACTGCAAGGATGCTCTCTTTGCCTCAGGATGAAGTAATGTGAGATGACATACTGATTTTAGAACGTTGCTTTCATAGTTTTCTAGAGAAATATGGCTAATTTTTATAGAAATCTCTTTTTTAAATTCATAAGTGCTTTAAAAGCTATATATTCTTTTTCTTTCCTATTAAGAATGTGATCCCCAAAGTTGAAAGGATGCTGGACTGACATTAAGCAGTTACTTTCTCAGCCGACCACCCGGTCTCAGTGGCCCGAGCTTTGGCTGCATGTCCTGCCCCGGGCCTGCCCCGTCCTGCTGGCACACTGGGGGCGGAACCTGCCTTTTAGTGTTACTATCTCCAGAGCAGATTTAGCTGCACCAAGGAGCCCGTCCCACCCAGGTGTGATGCGATGACAAGACCACGGGCTGCCCGCCTGACGACTCCAGTGATGGAATTTTGGGTCCTGGAGATCTGAGTGTGTCTCCCAGCAGGCCAGGGAAGCCTGCTCAGGTGGTTGCATTCGTGGCCCCCAGAGAACCACACCTCCACACCCCAGGCCCTCCTGCAGGGGCCCTGGCTTGAACGCTGGGCTTGGCCACTGCTCTGCTTTGGACGGAGGGCGCCAGTGAGCCAAGGCAGGGAGAGGCTGCTTGGGCCCTGCCTGTGCTCTGGCTTTGGCTTCCTGGGGTGGCCCTGGAGATCATCAGCCTAGCCTGGCCCGCAGGGCTGCGAGGCCACACGGGGGCCCAGCAGTCCCTGGAACCTGGCTAACGGAGCGACACCTGGCCATCAGCTGCAAGTAGCCACAGGTGGCCCAAGGGAGATCGGCAGAAGAACAGCCCAGCTAATCTACGAAGTCACGTGCAGGAAATGTGCTCTGCTTTGGGCCCTGGGTCCTGGGATGGTTGTCAGGCAGGAACGAGCAACTGGAACAGTCACGTCACAGCTAAGTGTGGTTCAGTAAGGACTACGGAATGAGGGTTTCTATGGCATTGTTTTGTGGCCACTAAATAGGATAAATACATTGAAAAATATAAATAACTTTGCAAAACATAATCTAAACTGTAATTGAATAAAGTCTACTTTGACTGATTTTTCTATAATCTTTGCTATAAATCATAATAACAGACAGAGAAAATTTAGACTGTCGTGTCAGAGTTTTGGGAACGCCCAAGTCTGTCGTGTTAGCTTCGGCCACTGAAGCCAGAAGGATCCCAGAGATTTTGCTGGCGTCGGGAAGACGGAGACCTGCCACGGGTGGACCTGATTTGTGTGCAAAAGGATGAGAAAAGTCTTTGTTAACATCATGTATTAAAAGGTTGTGACAACACCATTCCCCAAAGACTTGATGATTTTTTGTTTGTTTGTTTCTCTCCCTGAAAACTGCCTTGGCTAAAACCAAAGGTATTAAAAGTATCTATGTTTCGCATGTTTCAACCTACTACCAAGCTAGGGAGGCAGTATAAAAACCTCTTTGGATTCTGGTAATTTTTAAGGTCTAGAGATTATGGTTCATCAATTTCTATCTTCTAATTGACACAAAAATTATACAGTTAAGTGGCTAATTTATTTGCATTTCTTACTCCAACCCAATTAATTCAACTGAAACAAAACTCCACTGTGAAAAGCCCATTGAAAGTGAAAGGTGAATTGCTGGGAATAAAATGATTAGCATCTTTTTCTGAGTTGATAATTGTAAAGTACTGTAACTTCGGCCATAAACTCAGGTTCGGGGAGGCCGCGGGAGCTATAGGTGGCAGGGTCCGGGCTTGCAGGGTGCCTGCGAGGGTGCTGCTGGACCCGCCGGCTGGGCTGACTGCGCGTGAGTGTGAGGAACCGACAGCCACGCTCCGGGGAGGAGGCCGGAGGAAAGCCATCCCCAAAACATTTGGAAAAAACCCTGGAATTGACACTGGACCAGCAAAAGCTCATGTTCCTAGGAGGCAAGGTGGGAAGCCCTCTTAGCAGACTGGATACTGGGTCGAGTCCTCAGGAAGACATCCCCCAGGGGTGGGGACAAATTAGCCCTGTGAGAAAGGCTTTCTGGGCTGGGCCTAAGAAAGCGTGAAGGCAAGTCTCCAAAGGACAAAACCGATGCCAAATGCTGCACCTCAGGGGCATGAAAACAGAAAGCCAAACCTAAAACATTTCAAAGAATGATAACAATATATTTTTTTAAATCAAACACTTAAAATGTAAAAGTCGCGTGTCTGGAGTTTAAAAATTACTGGACATAAGAAGGAACAGGAGAATGTAACCTGCCACTAGGAGATAAACCAATCAGTAGGAAATGACAGAGGTGACAGAAATCAAGGACAAGGACCTTAAAATAGCGATTATACATACGCCACAGATGCTCAGGAAACTGGAGGAAAACACGCAGCACGGATATCTCCGCAGCCGAGATATGTAAGATACAAAAGGAAGCCTCAAGTAGGCAGACCATCTAGAAATAAAAAGGAAAACATCGGAAATAAAAAGCCACTTAAAATGTGCTGAGTGGCAGAGTCGTAACACGTACTCTCAGCAGAAGAAAATGTTAGTGAACTTTAAATCAGCAGCAGCAAGTATTTTTGGGATACTCTGGAGAGAAGTGAACAGAGCGCCGGTAAGCTGCTGGAAACAGTACATAGACTCACACGTATGGAAGGACGGGGAGGGTCACAACATGTTTAGAAAGCCGTGGTCGCAAATTTTCCAAATATGACAAAAGTCTAAACCCACAGGTGAAAGAAGTTTGGTAAACGCCAAGCAAAGGAAGCAGGAAGGAAACAACACCCCGTCACATGATAACCAAATTGCTGAGCAGGCAGCGAACAGACGACCTTCAAGGCGGCTGGAGGAAGGAGCCGCGTCAGCTGCGCAGGAACCCAGGCAGGACAACGGCGGGAAAACACGAGAGCCGGAAGGCAGCGGACGGCATTCTCAGAGTGTCGGAAGGAAAAGATTGTCAGCTTAGAACTTTGAACCCGACAACGTTTATTTCAAAACTGGAGGTGATACACTGCAACATGTAAAACAACCTCACACAGGGCTGGGAGCAAAAGGAGCCGACGTAAGTAACCTTGGAAATGAGTAGCATCGGGTAGGCTAAAACCCAAACATGCTGTACGTAGGCACTGTCCGCTAGTTGATAAAGTCGTTTCCCGGAGCTGTATGAGTCAGCAATTCTGATTCTGCTACACGTGTGTGCAGGAATTTAACAAGCAAGCCAGTGGATGGCTGATGGTCATGTTTCTTACTTATTTATAAACTGGGAGTCTATAGATAAGCAGGAGGAGGAGGCTAGAATGATTTACGGGCATTTTATTAGCATTATAGACATCAATATGAACTCATGTCTAGCTTGGCATAGATAACTGTGGTTATATACAGAAATATTCACAGATAACGCATGTATAAATGGGTTAATATACACAGGTATACTCTCGGTCAGGTGAGCGGGGCTAGGAGTAATGACACTGAGGTAGCAGTGAGCACACCCAAGCCCAGACCCTGGTTTATAATATCATTCTCCAATAATAGGCACCAGGGCTCCTTGGAGAAGTTGCTGATTTGAGAACCAGGGCACAGAGCATACAGATGAGTCTGGAGCATCACATAGTGCCGGAAAGTAAGATACCGGTAAGAAAACAAAAACAAAGAAAAACACCCCTCGGTGATGAGTATATACCACATGGTCACAGGAACCAAATGAAGTTGCTGCCAAAGACCAAAACAACAAAATGAATAACGTAGTATTAATTTTGAGAGCAATAACACAAGTTAGTGTTGGATTATAATCCAAAGTATAAAATAAATGTCCATGAGTTCATACTGATATAATAAATGGTTGGCTCAGTAAATAAACAGGGAGAAGAGACAAATCTCCCACGCAGCATCCAAATGACCTGTGCAGCCGGTTAGCGCTCGTGGAGACGAAGCGTCACCCTCTCCTTGAGTGCAAGCTGTGCATAGTGACCTCCTTCTACAGACCACAGCATGGAAAGGGAGGAACAGAGTAATTTTACAGTCATAGAAAAACCTGGCCTGACAGGCACGGTCCCAGCCAGGTGATCGAAGTCACCATCAATAGCGGTTAAGTCGCGATGACAGTACCTGCTTGCCAGGGTGTGATGAAAATGGAAATTTGCCTCCGTGGCCACACACTGGGGTGGGGCTAACAGCAGCCTGGACACTTCAGATGAAAACATCAGTGAGCTTGAAGACAGCAAGAGAAACTACCTAAAAGGAAACACGGTCAGTAAGAAGAAGTAAAAAATAGTCAGCAGAGCATCCGTGAACTCCGGAACGAACTCGAGCAGCCAGGTCTACATGGAATTGAAGCCCGTGAAGGAGAAGGGACTGGAGGCAGAAAGAAATATTTCAAGGAATTGTTCACTAAAGTTTTCCAAATGTAAGGAAAATTATAAACATATAGTTCTAAGAAGCTCAACGCACCCCAGTCACAAGAAACGTGAAAACTACACAAAGTCACATCGGAAACAAATTGCTCAATAGTCGTGACAAAGAGAAAATTTTAAAAGCAGTCAACAAAGAAAGATACATTTTGTACAAGGAAACTAAGAATATCTGCAAGTTTCTCGCTGGAAACAATGCAAGTGAGAAGACACTGAAGGAACACTGTTAGGCTGGGCGCGGCGGCTGACGCCTGTAACATTAGCACTCTGGGAGGCCGAGGCAGGAGGATTCCTTGAGCTCAGGAGTTCAAGAGTGAGATCCTGTCTCTACTAAAAATAGAAAAATTGGCCAGGTGTGCACCTGTAGTCCCACTTACTCGGGAGGCTGAGGCAGGAGGATCCCTTGAGCCCAGGAGTTGGAGGCTGCTGTGAGCTATGATGACACCACTGCACTCCAGCCCAGGTGACAGAGCAGGACTCTGTCTCAGGTAAACGTACTTCCCAATGGTGTGAGATGATGCATCTGAGGAGAGACTTTTTTCTTAATGTCACAGAAGACACATGTATGTTCAAGAAATTGACGTCAAAGAACGAACTTGAGTATATGGAAAATATGACTACCTAGCTATGACAATTTAGATATATGTAATAGTCATATATTTAGAAACTTGTATTTTAGGAGAGAAAATACTGACCACTCACAACTGTTGCTCCACACTGTAACTCCCTATTAATGAGAAATGAGCGGCAGGAAATTTACATTACTTGACTCAGCTTGTGAGGCAGGAGATGAGGCTCAGAGGAACACCCCCAGCCGGAGCACAGAATAAACACGAAAGCGAAGGCAGGCTCGTCCTGGGCCCCGGAGCACCTCTCCCGTGGTCCTTCACAGTGTAACATTCCCACTCTGAACACTGCGTGTTTCCCCCAAATTGCCAACGCAGTCAAATTGTTCAACACACTGTTTCAGGAAAACCGACCGATTTATTTTAGAAAAATTTGAAAGGAAGGTGGACCCTAAAGGGGGTGTTATATTTCGGTAGACATCCCACAGTGCAGTGACTACGTACATCCCTTTTCCAGGGACACCGAGCCCCGCTCTGTGCTCAGTGAGCCCTGGTGGGAGCGTCCTCCGAGCACCGGGCCGGGATGTCAAAGCCTTCCACCCCTCGGGCAGATAGGACAGCGAACCGCTAATAATTGGCCCAGGTTCCCCTTTGCTGGGTTAGGGGGTGAAAGTATGTTCCGGCAGATTCTCTTTCAAACCTAAAATTTCCCATTACTTTGGAGGCTTCCTGTGACCCCAGCGCAGAAGCACCTGCCGTGGCTGCCAGGGGAGACGCGTGACCTCGGCCAGCGCCGAGACCAGGGAGTCGCCCCTCTCTGGCTGGGCTCAAAGCGTTTCCTCACCCTCCGGGTGGGAATTAATCACGCCGTATCCACGCGGGGGCCGGCTTGTCTGTCTTTAATAAAGCGGATGATCCACTTTGCCGCCAGCGTGGAAGCGCATCGCGGCGCCTCTGCTCCTGGCTGCCCGAGGCGGCCTCGCGCGTGGCCCTGCCATGATGGGGTCGGGGTCCGGGGGCTGACATCTCTATTCTTCTGTCTGACAAATCTGTGCGCTGGCTTGTGAAAAAATCAATACTGTTTTCCCGGCCCCTTCTCCACAGGTGAGCTGATGGATCGCGAGGTTCTCCGGTGCCACATCCAATTCCGTTATCAGTTTGTTTCTCTTGCTTCGGGGCAGAGCGTGTGATAACGTCTCCAGCGGATGACACCGAAAGAGCTTCCGAGACCTTATCCGATGGCGATCATGTCCGCGGTGACTGAGTGCCGGCCGTGGCCATGAAGCCAGGGTGCGTGACTACGGGTCCCTGCACCGGTCCCTGAGCCATGTGGCTGAACGCCCTGGAGCCAGGACAACGGCGCGCTGGGGCGGGGTGTGCGGCTGTCACCGTGTGTGAGGAGACGTGCCTCTGTCCGTCAGCCCCTCCCCAAACACCGCCCCCCCCACCCCCGGCAATCTCGCTCTCTTTTCTCCTAACTCAAACTTGTTGATCTTCATCTGAGGCTCAACCACTGACCAAACGCTGAATCTGTGGGCTATTTGCTGTGAAGACGCAGCACTGGCCCTTTGCAGACGGATGCAGAAAGGCTTAGGATTCTCAGTGGAAAACCTAAGCAGTACAGCGGGGGGAAGTGCATTTGCGGAGAGAAACCTGGCAACCGTTTGCCATGAGACTGCTCTGTGGTCACTCGTGGACTCAGGGACAGGGCAGGGGCCGCGGCTTGGTGAGCTTGGCTGGCTTCTGGCTCAGCCGCAGCCCCAGACCAGCTCCCCGAGGACTCGCATCCCGGAGCCCTCCCTGTGGATTTCCTCAGGCCTGGCCTTTTGTGGGACTTTTATGATACCTCCCTTTTAAAAGCAGAATCTTCAAGAATGACCTCATAAAATCATGAGTTTGTTTTTAAAAATCAGCTTCCTCTCCAACGCCCATCCCTAGCAACTCGGGCAACACCGCTCTGCAAAGTGCGTTTCCTGAGCCGGCACCGGGCAGGGCTTGTCCAGGCTGTGGGAGTCACTCCCTCGACGGAGCCCGCTCACCATGTCAGGGACTCATCAGCACGGACAGGGCTGCGTCCAGCCCACCGCTCTGTGTCTGGCAGATGCCGCTGTGGGAGAGGTCACGTCTCCCTCCTGCCCCGCAGAGCCCTCATCCGTGTTGCAGGCGGGTTCTGGGACCCAGACCCTGGCGCCGAGACAGGCAGGGGGGACGTGTACCACAGAGTATCCTAGCCAGTGTGGCTGCCGTGACACAGTGCTGTGGGCCGGTGACTTATGGACACAGGGATTGACTTCCCACAGCTCTGGGGGACTGGAGGTCCTAGGCGAAGGGGCCAGCGGCATCTGGGAGGGTGGCTTCCTGGTTCATAGACGGCGCCTTCTCTGCGTCCCCACGTGGGGCGAAGGGTGAGCAAGGTCCCTTCTGTCCCTTAACCCACCATCGCCCCATCGTCTCCCAAAGGCCCCTCCTCACACCATCCCATCGTGGTCAGGGTTTCAGCGCACGATGTTGCGGCTCTGACAGGGGAGGCAGGAGCAGCCAGGGGTGCCCGGTAGGGTAGGGGTGGGTCCTCCTGTGCGCAGGGTGCAGGGGAAATGCCGCAGCAAGTGGGCGATGTAGCAGAGGGGAAACGCCACGCCTGCCGGATGCTTGGTCACCTGGCCGTGCTCTCTGAAGTACATCTCTTTTGGAATTTAATGTCAGTGAATATTCATGATGGCGTCATCTCCTATTGGGTGTTGAGCATTCCAAGCAGGTTACCTCGCTTGTTTTTCTTAATAACCTTACAAACCAACATTGTTATTAATCCATCTTACAGATAAGAAAATCGGGGGTGCAGATACGTCAGCCCCTGGACTCAGCTGGCCCCCAAGCCAGGCTCTGCATCCCCACAAGATGTGGTTGTTCTCCGCAGCACGTCTGTTCCCAGGTCCCCGAGACTGCCACGGGACCCTTGCGGCCGGGCACCAGGTCAGGCGCATTGTGGCGCCCGGTCAGCACACGGTTAAAACTCGTCGAGCAGATAAATCAATAAATGGATGCTTGGATGATGAATGGATGCGTCATGCGTTTCAAAACTCGGCTCAAGCAAACTAAGATTAAAAAATTCCTGGGACACAGAAATTGGACCTTTAAAATTGAGCCAAAGTATTTCTGTGCTTATGTAAATAACTTTGTCATATTATAATCATCAATTTGGTGTCCAGATGCAATTTTTCCTAAAAGCTAGTCTGATAATTTCGTTGGACATGGTTTTATATTTCAGGCATCTCCGCAGCGTGAGAGGCAAAGGGCTTGTGTTTTTGACGCCGACAATTCATCTGCGACATGTCAATTTCCAGCAGGAAATCTGATCTGAGTTTGCAAACCCCCAAGTCTATCTGAGAGTCGATAACTCACCGTTTTAGGGTAACAGGCCCATTAACGGCGAACAGCTTGAGAATGCACTCTTCATTGATCAGATAAACAAGTCATGAGATATTTTATTACAGAATGACGGCCCAATTTAGCCATCTTTTCACCAACAATGGACTTATATTAGATGTGAAATGGCAAGAAATTTGCTTCCTTGGGGAGCAATCACAGGAAACCCACAGCGAAAGCTGGTCATTAGAACGGCTCGTCTAACCGGGTTTTTATTGAATTCAGCCCAAATTTAAGCCAGACCCCTGATCAAGTTTTTCACAATAGTGATTGGTTTTTCTTTTGTTAATCTTATTCCAAATTATATTTGATATTTTTTCTTACATTTATGTCATAATTTTAGCTTTTTCTGGTAGTTTCGTATTAAAATACATTAATTATGTGGGTAACATATATTATTTATCATAATTCTGAATCCATAATTCATCTTAAGTAAAGGACTGAGGC
This sequence comes from Avahi laniger, assembly GCA_963575035.1. Classification (NCBI taxonomy): domain Eukaryota; kingdom Metazoa; phylum Chordata; class Mammalia; order Primates; family Indriidae; genus Avahi; species Avahi laniger. Next base: position 30,140 of record CAUYSK010004184.1, on the reverse strand, counting down.
AATTTTAAATACATTTCCATGAAGATTTTAAATGACGTTGCAATTTAAACAATGTAGCGGTTGTTGCCTGGCGCCCCTGAACACGGAGGGACCGCAGGGCAGGTGCGCGTGAGGGAGCTGCAGAAATGACTGATGCTCAGCTGGAATCAGGGGTGGGGGCAGTTTGAAAAGCTGTGGAATGTGTCTTTGCAGCATTATTTCTGACTAAATGCTCAGAGGAATCCACGTGCATTTATTCTCTCCCAGCACTGTAAGGATTTTAATCCAAAACGTAGGATGAAGTTAAAGTTGCCTGAGAAGCAAGAAGGCACCTGCCGTGCCGCTGGCTGCGTGGGTGTCTCCTGCACAACCACAGGAAGGAGCTCACGCCACAGAGCGTGTCCCCAGCTCCCTCAGAGTGCGCCCGGGCAGCCTACCAACCCGCGTGGCAGCCCCACATCTTCAGGGACGCCAGCCCTGGCGCGCACCTGTCCTAGGTGTGTGCGCTGCTGCCTGGGGCAGAGCAGGCATGGGGGGGGCAGCAGGCGGGCCTTGCTGGGTGGGAAGAGGTCACATGTGAGCTCAGCAAGGTCCAGGCTTCCGGGGAATGGCAATCTCAAGGAAGATACGGTAAACGCTTTCTAGGGAAGACCGCCTGTCTTAATTTTGACTCCAACAGAGAGGATACAAAGAAAAACTCCTATTCATGTTGCTATACTCAAGCAGAAGCACATCCAGGTCTTTGCTGGGGGAACACACTTTAAACGAGGACCGCGACCACAGAGACCTTCCCCGATGAAATTCCACGAAACATGAGCTCAGAATGGACGTTCAAGGAACATCTGCTGCGTCAAGATGAGCAGAAGCATGGGCAAAGGGAGAGCCCCACGCGCTTCAGACACTGGGGTCATCGGAAACAGAATGCAAAGTAAAAACATGTCATGTATTTAAAAAACAAAAGAGGAAATGTAGAATATGAAGAATGTAACAGGCTGTCAAAATCGGCATGTTGAACTGAAGAACCAAATAGAGTGTCTAGAAATGAAAAATACAAAAATCAAAATAAACTCAATGGGTGGGTCATACAGCTGTCTAGAGCCTGAATTAGAGCTGAAGTAATTGCATACAAATCTGGAAGACAGAGTTCAAGGACACCCAGGTGCACAGCAGAGTCACACAGAGTGGAGACGTGCCCGAGCGTTAGGAAGGAAGGTGCAGAGAGGCGCGCAAAGGCTCAGAGCCGCAGCAGACCCGGAAGCGCGGATTCAGGAAGCCCAGTAAGTCCAGGCAGAAGTAAAGATAAATTCTCACCCAAATGTAGCAACGTAACGGAAAAATACCAAGGATCAGCTCTCTCTTCTCAAGAAAGAAAAAGTGAAGACTGACCACTGGCGGGAAGAGCCGTCAGATGCAGCAGACTGAAGACTCCCCAGTTCACGCAGACCGGGGAGCCGTGAGCTGCCGCCGGCCAGCGTGGAAAAGCCCACGGCACACAAGGAGTCAGACGGAGTCCTCCGAGAGCACCGCGCCAGCACCGGGGCTAAGTTAGCTCTGGACTGTGAACCACTAAAATTCTCAAAATGATCAAACTTATTCCAAAAACCTTAAGTGTAAATAAGAAAAAAACCCCACAATATTCATTAAAGGCATCTAATAAAATCTAGCATCCAACAATGTAAAATTAAGTTTCAAACATTCATTAAAAAAATCCAGACATACACAGAAACAGAAAGATATGACCCAGGACCAGGAAAAAAACCGTCAGCATCTGCCTGTCATTGTCAGCCCTGGAGGCCGACGGAGAGTGGATCTCAGTCCTTCACCTGCTGGAAGAAAGCGGATGCGAAGCTGAGCACCACATTCAGGGAAATCATCCTTTCGGGATGGAGGTGGCGTGAAGGTATTTCCACCGTAAGGCAACCCAAAGAGCTCACCCCAGCAGACGGGCACCACAGGACCTTCTGGAACAAGTTCCCAGGATGGGGGAAAATGACGCCAGGTGGAAACTCAGAACATCGGGGACAAACAAAAAGAATATCAGAGACGGGAAATATCTGAATAAATCTAAATGCTATTTTTCTTTGTTGCCTTTTCCCACCTTGATTTCACAGAAACCATAAACTGTTTAAAACAAAATCATAGTACTGTGTCATGGGTTTATAATGTCCGTAGTTGTATTATGTATAACAATTATAAGAACAGGGGAGAAATATGGACCTATATGGACCGTAAAGTTGCAAGATTTCAATATTTTACATGAAAAGAAGATCTATTGAAAGTTAAGAATACATATTACAATTCCTAGGGCAACCACTAAAGGAAACGGAACTCTGTAAAATCAGTGGCAGTGCGATGTGTGACCACAGCAGCCCAGAGGATCACGCAGGAGGGTAAGGCGGCGGGACAAATGGATTATAGACAGATGACAGGTACATAGGTGGGTACACGCGTGCATGGATAGATATACAGATGTAGATAAACCGAGTCGGGAAAGACAGATTGAAACATAAAAATATTAAATTCATCCAAAATAAGGCAGAAAATGAGGAAAACAAAATCAAGCAGAAAATCTGGGCATCTTGCAGGATGGTAGATTTAAATCTGACTGTACCAATAATTACATTGGACGGAAATAGTCTAACAGGGTTTGCTGTTAGGGATTCTTTAAAAAAGAAAGTTGGATTAAAAAGTTACAGTTCAAACTCTAATGCAATATACATTATTCTTCTCCCAATTAATGTGCAGCATTGCAATACTCTTAAAAAGTAACTTGGTGTCCTTGAACTCTGAGTGTGTTAAACACAGGTAATAGAAGCGAATGCACCTAGGTTATGTGCTGATGCTTATTAAAAACGGGACAATTCCTCAGCAGATGCACATCATACATTTATCGTGTAGTTTCCGATGTCTTGAAGTAAAAAGAACGAATGGAACAGTAATCCATCGATATTCAAAAAAATGTCCTGCAGTTCTGTTTTCTATGGCTGAAAACAACTGGAATTTGAAAAACTGTTTCTTTTAAAGAAGACTATATTTCTGACAAGCAGCTCTCCGGAGCCAGCGCTTCTGAACCTGGGGCACCTCCCTGCTGTCCCCTCGCTGGCCGCCTGGGTGGGACCTGGCTGTCGACGCTCAGCTCTTCCTTTCTCTGGAAGAGACATTTCGGCATCGGCCGTGGGACAGGCCACTTTTCACGTCTGGAGTCCTGCTCACATCCTGCCGGGATTGCGGCATCTACAGCTAACGAGGACCCAACCCCAGCTCCCCTCCTGGTGGTGGCAGAAACCAATAGAGCTGGGCTTCGGTGTCGCTTGGGTGCCTCGACCCCATCACAGACCCCTAAATGGGACAGTCTCTCTGATTAATGTTCCGCTGGCATCAGTGTTTTGGGTTTTATTTTTGTGTGTGTTTGGGTTTTAGGCAGCTGCATCTGAAACTACAATGATCCAAACGCTGCAGTTGCTCTGGATATTTTGCTCTTTTCTAAGATTGGCTGAGTTGCTCTCCTGCTTCAGTGGTTTGTGGGACAAAAGTCGACGGGATCGTTCCGATTCGAGGAGAAACACCCCATTTGTTGAGTTTACTTATTTTTCTATAATCAAAACTGAACAGAAGACCAACTTCTCTTTGCAGATTTCTAGCAGAAGCCAAGAAATTTCTTAAAATAAATTTTTTAAAAATTCCAACTCACAAGTTAACTCATTCATGAATGATTTTCAAAGTTTTAAGTGTAAATATTTCTTAATCGTTGCCAGTTGATCGCTGCGGTGAAAATATCTTGAGTAGACTAAATGCATGGTGTATATGTGATATAAACACTGGTTTCAGTTTTTTCCAAGAAAAAAGTAACAAAACAGTTTGTCCCTGCACTGCAGAGTGGTCACTCTTGGGAAGATTCCCAGGAGGCTCTGAGACTCGGGGAGCCCCTGCGGGAGGGGCATCAAGTAATTTCGAGGCTGATAAGGGCAGAGACCTCCCGAAGTGATTCCTTGGAGAAAACTCTTACCTGGATGTGCTGGATTAGGAAGACTTGTTTAGAAACATAGTTGCATTTTGCTCCCAGCAAACTGAACGTACAGAACAGAGACACCTGCTCACGCCGTACCCGAAGGGACCTGCCTCGGTGGCAAACTCCCTGAGCAGACGAGTTCCCATGTTCTGTGCCGCTGTCTCCGTGAGAACAGGCCTGAGACTCGTGGCAGCCCCAGCCAAGCCCAGAGAACATGCTGACGTCCAGCAGGCCCAGCTCCTGAGGCCGCGCAGGGTCCTGTTCTCTGGGACATCTCGTCTGCTGATGCCCTAAAGTGCTGTGAGGACGTCCCACGGGGGAGTCCACAGGAAGCACTCATTGGAGCAAGGGCTGCATTGGGCGCATTTTGGTAGGCCACCATTTGACGTGGCTGCATTTCGCACCACAGAAGCACAAGATGCCCCGTGGAGGCTAAGTAGACTAGGTTGGCCTTCCAGACCCCGAGGCTAATGAGCTCTTTCTGCAGAGTGTGGCTTCCGAATAAAGGGCATGCAGGGGAGGGGTGGGTGGGAGAGACGAGAGGTGAGCAGAGGTGCGTGTGGGCGTGCACAGCTGGGACAGATGCTCAGCCCACTGAGATCACGGACGAGGAACAAAGGAGACCTTGACCGTGGAGAGGTAATTTGCATACGAAGAACCCAGAGCTAGGTGCCCCTGGCCATGAGCAGACAGGCATGTGACCGGCCTGTGAGCAGAAGGAGCGAAGCCGCCCTCGCTGCCCACTCTCAAGGACGGGGCGTCGGAGACCGTGGCTCGAGCCCCCACCAGCGCAGGTTGGTCCCCAGGCAGGTGCCTTCCCGCCCCCTTCCCGTCCCGTCACAATTTAATGCACGTCTGCGGGATGCTGGGCCCTGGAGAGGGATGTGTGCACTGCACAGCTTTGCTGTGCCAGCTCGGAGTCAGCCAGAGAAATGCGTTATTCAGCAGGGGGTGCTTGTACCCATCAGAGTCCTTTCACAGTAGGGGGAGGCAGCCCCTTGCAGGAGAAGAATGTTCTGGAAACTCGTGTGGCTGGGCAGGCCCCACTTCCCTGTGAACACCTGCTCCTGCATGGTGAAATGTCTCGGACCAAAGCACGCCCCATAGCGGAAAACCTGAGCACGCTCTGATGAGACCTTTCCCCACCTAGGAAAACTTTATTCCGGCCTGAGAACACTCCTCTTCAGGCGCCGCGGTCTGGGCGAGGTTGCTGGGCTTCCGGGGGCATTGCAGGCTCTAGCGTGGAGCCGGAGGAACCGGCCATCACTGGGTCACCACAGGGCTGCGGGGCCTGGGAAAGCCGGACTCAGAGCGCTATGGGCTCCGGGAGCTGCCTCCACAAAGAAACGCTCATTTCCTTACGTATCTATTTGTTTTTGCAAAAGACTTTCTGTAAGTTGGAGTGCAGGGAGGTCTCCCTGATGCCGAGCAGGGAGCAGCCTCCCTCGGCGGCGGCCGGCGGCATCGACCGCGGCTCCCACAATGAACTCTAATCACAGCTCTATTACTGCCCGCCAACTGGCCCAGGTGCCCTCCAAATTAGCCACAAAGAAGCCAGCCTGTCGATGTTAATTCCGTTGCGGAGATTGCTTGTCGTGGGAGAACAAAGGTGTTCTGGCTGGAGCTGAGCAACTGAACTCCTTGTCTCATAAAATTTAAGCTGCTATTGATCTTCTATTGTGTGAGGGATTAAACACGTGTGCGTGCGCGCACACATGCACACACACGCACACACACATGAGTGCACTTGCGCGCGCACACGAGGGGTGGCTCGGCCGTGCCCTCCCCGCCCGGCCCAGGCAGGCGCGGCCCCACCTCCCGCCTCCCGGAATCATTCAGCAACATGAAGCAAATTAAATCAATGAATTCATCCTAGCAGATGGCCACTTTAACACTCAGTTAGCCTTTAGATAATTGAGCGTTGACTCCGGAATCATAAAATGGATGGCTCGTTTGTACATTTTACTGAAATAGATCACCGAGGTTAAATAAATGAAATCCCGTTTGTCAGGCGGTAATAAATGGCCTCCCCTTCTGCAAACAGCTCTGTTTGGCCTAATAAATACAGGGGCGTTCCGGCGCTCCTCCCTTGATAGGGTTACAGCTTAATGAAATGCCTTCCCTGTGCTTGTTTTGCCTCCTCCTGCACTGTGTGATAAGTAGCAAACCAACGAAGCTTGTAATTACAATCTTACAGAAACCCGGCCAATCTGTATATAAATCTCACCCTCCAATTACAAGATGTAATAATTTTGCAGTCAAGCTGGTAATGAGGTCTAATACTCATGCCTGTGATAATCCCCCTTGGATGCTGACTCTATCAGATGTTAGCTTTGTAATTATACTGGCAGAAAATCATTATTTCATGTTCAGCAGAAAAATGAGGTTGGTGGGAAGTTAATTTTCTCTATGCTCTGTGAAGCATAGACAAAATTTTAATGATTTAATCATTATGGTTATCCTTTTTGCAATTGACCCACGTTACTTGTGTAGAAACATTGGCACATTTAAAAGTCCCTGTTACCCGATAAAGCTTGCCAGGTATGCAGCTTTTAATGTAAGAATAACTGTATACAATTAAACAATTACCCTGCCGATAGGGAAAATGCATTTTATTTTAAGTTTTCATTATTTATGTGCGGGATTCACGGAAACGCGTATGTCTTACCCACATTATAATAAATGGCTAATTAAAAAAATTGAATTATGCTTTCCTGATTATGGCAGCCCTATAAAATGGTTTGAGAATGACCCGACCAGATGATTCTGTGTGGCCGCTGTGGCTCCCATAAGAAATGATGAGAAAAAATGGAAGAGCCACCGGTATCCCATTTTGGGGATGTCATTTCTCAAATAGGAGACTTTTATATCTCTAAATCTGGCTGGTGGGCTGTTCACAAACAATGCACTTTTAAACGTGATTAATAGTTGAATAGCATTGTCTGTCGGTGTTTGTGCTGACTCCAGTGACACAGTGGGGGCCGCACACGCCACACGCTGCGCACTCGGCAACTTCGAGCCAGTTAGAGGCTAAAGGAAGGTGAGTATGTCGGCATCGCACTCCCCGAGTGGCGGAATTCAATGATAGACTTTTGAAAACACAGTCCCAGTGCTGTATTTTGTGGTAAAACTAGCCTTGTCCTGAAACTCCAAAAGGTCAGAGGAATTTTTCTGCCTGCCTGGTGGGTCACCGCCCACCTGCCCGTGTCTGCGCCCACTCGCTCCGGGTGCTGCGTGAGCTGACGGCGAGCACAGCCCACCACGGCTGCACTGCCTGTTCCAGAGTGCGGCAGGTCTTTGGGGTGCAGTCCCGTCCCTGGGTCTGCACGTATCATTTTCCCTGTCTATCCTCTCCCCCCAAAATTAAATCCGAGTCAGCCTTTGCCCGCCTGCCTGCCTGGGGCCCTGAGCTGGTCGCGTGGGCTCTGAGGGCGGGGAGTGGGGGGCCCCGTGTCCACGCTGGGTCAGGGGGTGTTTGGCGCTACAAAGAAAGAGCCTTACAGGAAGTGAACCAAGATTTTTTTTTTTTTTGAGGAAAACCCCATATTGGCATATTAGCTTTTTGCTAAACCTCATTCATACAGAAATATCAGTCTCTGTTGCAAATAGCAGATAAAATTTTACATACATAATCATTTCTAAAGATGTCAAGATGAAATATGAAAATATAGAATTAAGCATATAATTAAATTGTGGAATCTGGTTTCTCCCCTAACCAAAATGCAGTCACAACACTCAAAACAAGGAGATAATTGATAATTAAGGATTTTGCCTTTTCAGGGTAGAAACCGCAGCGATTGCTCTAAGTGGACATCTACGCCAGTCCCAGCGAAGGGGTGGCCGTGTGTCTCACACACCTGCAGGGCGCTTGTGCCAGGTGTCGTTTACAGCAGTGATGGAGCCCGGCAGCGCGGAGCCATTGCCATGGCGGCAACTCACCCCGAATCGTGGGTGGGATGATGACGGTACCTGCTGGGGCAGGAGGGAGATGTTGCTGCTGGGGCCTTGGTGGGAGGGTCTCGGGGCTGGCCCAGAGGACCAAAGCTGTCCACCCTCCAGAGGCACAATTCACACAGTGGCCGACGTGCACCTACGAGTCACCCAGTGTACGCAGTGGCCGAGGGGCGTGGCCTGAGCCTCATCTGTCTGTGGGATTCCTCCCAGCCTCCCTCGAGGCCCTGGCGTCCCAGGGCAGGGACCCGGCCCCAAGGTGCTCTTGCTCAGGGTTTGGTCCCTGTCGCTCCTGCCTCTGCCAACCACCTCCCAGCAGGTTCTTCAGGCTCTTAGCGCCGTCTCTCTGCCCGTCCTTCTCTGGGTGCCCACAGCTCTTGCAAAGCTTCGCACTCGGGCTCTTCCCGGCTTGTGTCCAGGCCGGACCTGCAGCGTGGGAGACCGGCGGGAGGTGGGACATGGTCTCCCATATCCACCTTCTGTCTTTTTTTTTTTTGAGACAGAGTCTCACTCTGTCATCCAGGCTAGAGTGCCGTGGCGTCAGCCTAGCTCACAGCAACCTCAAACTCCTGGGCTCAGGCGATCCTCCTGCCTCAGCCTCCTGAGCAGCTGGGACTACAGGCATGCGCCACCATGCCCGCCTAATTTTTTTTTTCTATGTATTTTTAGTTGTCTGGCTTATTTCTTTCTATTTTTAGTAGAGACGGGGTCTCGCTCTTGCTCAGGCTGGTCTCAAACTCCTGAGCTCAGATGATCCACCCTTCTGTCTTGATCAGCCTTGTGCTGGTTCTGTTCCCCTAACCCAAAAGGGAGGAGACATTCACACACTTGTGTGGAAAGGACACCACGTGGGCTTGGCAGGACATGGGGTCCCCTCCCTCCAGACCGCTGAGCAGGGACCCGTCTGCCTTGCCCTCGCGGCCCCTGCGGCGCCTGGCCTGTCACTCCCACCAGGCCAGGGAAGAGCTTTTTGGTTTCCTGAAAAGTCCCCTCAAAATCCTTAGAATCCTTAGTTTTTTTTTTTTGTTTGTTTAAATAAAGGAACAACTTTCTACCTGCCCACGCCAAGTGGTCTGGAGAACGCTGCGTTTCTGTCTCTGCTTCCCTCTCAAGCTCGGGGAGCTGTTGTCCTTTCTCACTGGTTAGAGGTCGGAGGGACGGGCCGGGGGAGCAGAGTCAGCCCCGCTCGCCGCACGGCAGGTGCCCTGGGTTGTCACGGCCCAAACTCAGTGACATTTCTGCGAACAAGGGGGCAGGGGCCAAGCTGAGGATGATTGAATTGTCTACAAAATGAGGAGCTTTAAAAAAATGGCAGAGTTTTGTGGCTAAAACACAAGAAGAGCTTTGAGACGCACACACAGTGGTCGCAGGGTGTCCACGCCTTTCCCGTCTACCGGCCCCGCGAGCCCCTCATCCTGGGCAGGTGTCGCCAGCCCTGAAGATCCTCCTAGACTGGAATGAAGGTGAGTCCACGGATTTTGATGACAACGTCTTGCTCACGTTTCTGCTCTGCTTTCTCTTAGTGTCTGTAAGTAACCTCTGCAAGTCTTTGTAGAGGCACCTAAGGCATGTGTCTGTACATAAGTAAAAGCGAGACAGAAATTATAGCAAACCGAGAGGTCTGGGTGCCTGTGTGAAGTCTCCGAGGCCCCTGTGGCCCAGGACCCCTTGTACCCCTTCTTGGTGCCCCCACGAGGCACCAGGAAGCCCAGCCCCAAGGCTGACTGCGAGTGGGAGCCAAGAAGTCAGGGATCCGGGCTTGTGTTCTGCTGGGATTTCGCTCTGAGGTCATAGCCCAAGCTCCCTGCCTCTCCTGGGCTGGATAATGAACAGTGGCCCCTATTTCTGGAGCTCTCGTGAGGACTGGATGCAGGGGTGACGCTTAGCGCAAAGCCTGGCGACACCAGCTTCCCGGAGAACGTCAGGCAGAGTCGCACTTGGCTCTGGAGTGGAGCCTGCTGGGGCCGTGTAGCCATGGGAAGGGCCTTCGGGAGACGCCGTCTGTCAGGCACGTCCCCGCCGCAGCGAAGGTGGGACAGGAGCCCTGGGATGGCTGAAGGTGACCGATCCTGTCTCTGCCGAGCACGGAAGGAGTCCCTCCTTTCTCCCCAGCCAGGCGCAGACCTTATGTCGCTCACAGTCCGTAGATACTGCTGTGTCCGATCCTTGGTGCCACCCTGCGAGTTAGGGGCTGTGGTCCTCCTTCTGCGCAGGGGGAGGCAGAACACAGAAGCCAAATCTTTGCTGAAGGTCTTGTGTCTGGGAAATGGACGAGGTTCGAAGCCAAACTCCGCACCCCTACAGAGTCAGCTCCCTCTGTCCTGAAAGCACCAACTGTTGCCCAGTGACCGTTTACTACACCCTGGGACTCTGTGTTGGTTATGGGGGTCGTGCGGGTTCTGTGCACCCGTCTCGGCCAGGGTTTCTGAGTCCCCAGTGTTTTCCTTGTTTGCTGCTGTCTCAGTCAGCCCGGCTGCGTAAGGGAAGCCGCTGACTGCCTGTCTTAAACAGCACACGCTTTACGCCTCTCGGTTCCGGAGACTGGAAGTCCAAGATCAAGGTGCTGGAAGACCCGATGTCTGGAGAGGTCCTTTCCCGGGTTTGCTGATGAGGCCATGTCAAAGTGTCCTCACGGGGGGAGCAGAGAGAAGCAGCTCCGGGCCAGGTCTTGCACAGGGCACGACCCCTCACGAGGTTCCGCTCTTGTGACCTGTCGCCTCCCAAGGGCCCTCCCAGCGCCACCACCCTGCAGACAAGGCTCCAACGCGTGAAATTTAGGGGGAAGCAGACATTCCGTCCACCACAGCTGCAGAGCTTCCCACCGCACCACGGGGTGGACTGCTTTGCTTTATTGGCCAGGGATGTTCTCGCACCCCAATTTCCACACGTCAATTCTGCACACGCCCGAGACTCCCTTCCGGTGTCCTGGTGAAGCCTGAGGGCAGCAGACACACCTTTGACTTTGGAAGGAAAACACGACTGACTGGAGCACACCTTTTCCGTCTCTTTATGACTAAATGCCATGTATGTTCTGCTTCCGCGTGGGGAATCATGATGACAGCCAGGCAGAGGTCCCGTGGCCTCATCGAAGGTTCTCTTCCTACTTACTATAAGAAATCCAAGCTTTTCCGAAATTTTGGAAAATAAAAGGTGTGTTCGCAGCCTTTGTTTTCCCTGATATCTTGCCGATCTTCAATCTCATGTTCCCCTCAAGGAGCGCGGCTGGTGTTGGCCGAGGCAGGAGTGACGGACGGGAGGACCGTGCCCGGCCCGTCTGGTCGTGGCGCCAGGACTGGCCGCTCCCTGCGCGGCGCTGTGGGCGGCGGGAAGCAGCGCGACGTTGCCGCTGACAGCAGCAGAGAGAACTGTTCCAGTGAGGGACGGATGGAGACTCAGAAGAGCCCTGTTGCCAGGATCTTAGCCCCAAATTGGCTTTTGCAGGGAGAAATCCTCTGCCTGGTAGTTTCGGGAGGGTGGTTTTTAACACCACAGAATTTGGAGTGAGAAAGACGAGGACCTGCCTCCTCTCATTGCTGACTATGACCGAAAGGCTACAGCCAGGGCTTGGCCCCAGGAAACACCCAGGTGAAGACGCCATACCTGGAGAAAATCCGGCTCCACGCTCCTTCCCCAGGGCCGTCTCACAGGCTGCTGCCACCGAGTCACACACCCTCGCGCTCCAGGAGCCTTTCTGGAGAGAACCCTGAGCAGTTAATCAGTCGCACTGTCTTCCGCCCCCAGGCCCGGCTGTCTCTTCTCTGACGGGCTCTTCCGCGCTGCCGTGCAGACACCCACCGCCTTCCGCCAAGCTGGGGTCGCAGACAGCAGGTGAGAGGGAAGGACCCTCTCTTCCCTTGGCCTCCCACCTGCAGCTCCATCCTCCAGCCTGGGAAGGAAGAGTCTGCCGGTCTCTCCTTAGGAGGTGCGGGCAGAGGGGACTCTAAACACTTGTCATACTTTCCCGTGACACTGTTACTGCACTGGCAAATGCTGTTAACAACAACTGGTGCCAGTCTCTGAAATACATTCTTTGTATTTTATGGGAGAAATGCCTGTGGTTCATTAACACCTACGCACAAATCTCCATTTATGTGTTTTATTTGTTTACTTGTTTTGTTTTCCACTGAAGAGCTTGCGCCCACGAGAGGAGACCCAGCTCCAGGGCTGGGGGGCTGCGGACTCCAGACCCCCGTGAGCTGCACAGAGCACTGCCCACCCTCCTGCGCTCACAGAAAGTCCTGCCTCAGGCAGCGGCAACCGTTTAAAAACGATGACCAGAAATCCCATCACGTAAAAGGTTCACCCGATTTAAAGTTGATGAGTTTTAAATTTGTTTGTAAAACCTTTGATATTTGGCTACTAAGAAATTCTAACACTCCCATGGACATGGTACTAAAACTTTTCTACATTTTCTAGTTCTTTAAAAAAAATCATTATTATAAGTAGTTATAAAATTAAAGCCTTCAGAATTGCACTTTTGATCCTTGATAAACGGCAAAATACATTTCATCAACTATTTATAGCAGAATCGTGCATGAAGCACGAGAACATGAACTGTCAATCTGTACTGCTCTGGACTCAGTTTGGCCAGTTAAGGGATTACAAGTGGGATTTAAGGAAAAGCCAAAGGCTACATTTGTTTATGATAAATATTTTAAGTATCTGTCATAAAATGTGGCCAACCCTGTCTTGTATGTTGAGTGACTGATTTCCATGTTTTATCTCTGCTGCGGGTTGTTTGCATTCGTTTTCCCAGACAGCTGGATGGTTCTTCTTGCCCTGAGACTTTTGGTGGCGCTGAAATTTGCAGCGGGTGGCTGAAGAAGGGCAGGCAGGACCCCGGGCCCAGGGCTCCTTGAACAGCCCGGGCATTCCACGATGCTCTCCAAGGTGGGCTGGGACCCGGCTAAAGGCCACGTGATACTCTTCTTCTCTCTCCTTATTGTGATAAGGAATAGTTGTGTTTTTGTTTTGTTTTGTTTTGTTTTTGGTTTGTTTTTAGTTCCTCTGCCTTGGAGATACACAATCTTAAGCTGATTTTACATCTCAGGTTTACCCAGCTTTTTAAACACTTTCAAGATAAATCATTTTCTCTTACACTCAGAATAAGTACATATTGATATTCACTTAGAGGGAAAGGAGGGAGGAGGAGGGAAATGGGGTAAGGGGAGGAAGAGGAGGCGGCAAGGAAGGGGTGCGGGTGCCCCCTGTGGACCTGGGCGTGGACGGGGGTCCTCCCTCTGGTGTGTCTGTCTCTGCTGTGAGGGGGCGATTCTGTCAGCGCCTTCACCGAGAGTTACAGGACAGTCAGAGGGTTCAACATGGGGGAGCCATCTCGGAATAACGTTTGCTAAAGACGAGAGGGGCCCAGAGAGACTTGGTGAGCCTGGGGGCCGTGGGGACCTGGGCGGTGGGGGCGGGTGCTTTCCTGCTTCAGGAGGCGGCTGCGCTGTCCCTGCGCCGGACTTTCCCGGGTGGAGGCAGGGCCAGGGCGTCTTCAAGGGTGTTCGAAGGATGGGCCGTGGAGTCCAGCCCAGTGCGAGGCCGTGAACGGGATGCAGAAGGAGGACTGCGTCCCACGCAGGGGAGACGGGGCAGGGCAGTGTGGAGCACTGCGGGGAGAGAGGGGTGGGGGCACCCCCGTTGGGGAAGGGGGCCTCAGCAGCTGGGGGCCCAGGACAGCAAGCCCGGGAGGCAGAAAGATGTGCCGACTCCGTGCCGTTCCCTTCTCAGCCTCTGCCGGTGCCGCCTGTGTGTGGGCAGGTAAGATTTTCATGTATCTGTGCGTGTTTCCTTTAATACACATTTCACGAGAAAACGAAATCAAATTAAATGGCATTGCCGTGGTATTTCCCTCACTATTTAAATTTGTAAAATGCCCACAGGTACCGAGGACACGTCTGACGTAATCTCTGGACAGAAAAAGGGGAGATGCCTCCAGGGCTGTCCGGAACCGTGGCCCTGCGGTGCGGGAGGTTCAGGCTGCAGAGAGAGCTCCGGCTCTGGGGGGGTGGGGAGGGGCCACGCACGGCCCTGGTTTCGGTGCCCCCCAGGAGGGAAGCGCAGAACGCGCAGCGCAGGTTCCGCTGTTACGATTAATGCAACAATTCAGATACATTAGTATTGTTGACTGGGAGTTCTCCGCTTCCTTTGTGGGTCACTGCCGGCCGGTGCATGCTGCGCCGGGTTTAGCTGACGTGTGGTGTCCTGTGTCCACCACTACAGCTCACGCAGTGCGGTGTCACTGTCCTAAGGATCCCCTGGGCTCTGCCTCCCATCCCCCCTCTACACCCCTGGCAACCAGGGATGTTTTTACGTCTCCACAGCTTTGCCTCTTCCGGAGTCACGGATCTGAGACTCTACAGTCCGCAGCCTTTTCACATTGGCCGCTTTCACGTTACAACCTGCGTTTAAGGCTCCTCCACGTCACTTTGTGTCTGCAAAGCCATTTCTTTCTGGTGGTGAATAATATTCCGCTGTCCAATATCCACAGAGTATTGATCCATTCAGCACCAAAGGGCATGCATCCCGCCTGGTAGGCTCTTTTGGGGGAAAAGCATTAAGATTAAGACCTATTATGTATTTCCAAGGGAGAGGTATTTTGGGGTCCCTGGACTTTGACTTCTGTGAGCCTACGTTTTCCAAGGTGCGGACCAGCCTCGTAGAAAAATCAGAATCAGAAAGGGATAAACCATCACGAGCTGCTTGTAGCTCTGCTGATAGCAAGAACCTCTTAACAAGTTAAATGAGCATTAAATATTTTCCATTTCTGACAGATACAGAGTTAAACTGCTTTCTAGCAACAATAAAGGTAAATTTAGTATTCCTTTAATTTTGAACACTTGGCCACATAAAACGAACACAAATTCATGATAAGATTGACGGGAGATTTGCCTCAAGGTACTCTGTTAGGTATGGCTGTTCTGCGTAGCTTTGGTCGGATTGTGCCGGATTCTCTGATGGGAAGAGCTGAGCCGTCCGCTCTGCCATGGCCCAGGAAAGGGGGGAGGGAACTGGGTCCATGTCCCAGAAATATGGAAAATATGAGAAAATGTACATTATGCAAGGCTCTGCTTTGTGCTTTTTTCCTATAGTTCTCACTTTTTTAGATACAAAATTTGTCCTGTCTTACAACAAAGTTTGAACATTATATTGAAATATATATGGCTAAAAAACATTTCTCCTGCCCGCACAAATAATGATAACACCACTCCTTCCTCTGTGCCGTACTAATTACACAGGTATAACAGATCCGTATAATCACAGCTATGTTCTTAGAGGCACGATTTTGGGGAGGAACATGGTTATCAAGAAAAAAGTGAATAATTTGGACATAAACTGATCTAATTATTTCATTCATCTTCATCATGACTATAGATGTTATGTCACTTTTATGCCTAAACAAAGCAAATGCAAATTCATTCTATAAATAAAATAGAGCTATTCCACAGATGGAAACCTGGGGATGGCATTCAGAGGGAGTGTGCAAAGCGTCTTGTCGTTAACCGACACTTAGGTGTTGTCCATCAAAACCGTTTGTGTCTGGTGCTGACGCCGGGAAAAATTCATTATTAAAACTTTCGGTCACACTTGGCAAGTTTGGCAGATGGCGTCTCTTCTCATTTCATTTTTTTATCCAATTTTTTTCCCCTGTCACCCCAGCTCCAGGCCCTGGACCCCCCAGTTCAAACCCCTTTTTTGTTAATAGATCTAATCAGCAGCGTGTTAAACAAGAGGGGGTCCTTTATGTCTGCGGTGTTAGGACAAGCCAAGCGGTGCTGTGGATCACAGGAATAAACAACGCGGACCGATTCAATTACGGAGCCGGGCCGGGCTTTTATCTGCCTGTGACATCATTTCAATCAAAATGTAAAATAATACAATCCAGTAGTTGCAAGAGGCAGAGATAGGACACAGGCGGCTGCACTTAGTCATTTAGTAAGAGAGGAGGGAAGTGGCCGCCCCCCTCCTGCCCGCGGAGAGGGCTTCCGTCCGCATCCCCATTACCTGCTCTAATGGCGTTCGCAGGGACGGAGTGCGGATTGCCTATCACTTTCATTGGTGGAAGCTGTTATGGGGGACATAGGCTGCCGCCCGGCCTTTTCCTTTGTTCCTTTAATTAACAGAAGCATGAAATCTCCCCGTTGGCAGCTCCCATGTGTCCCCTCCGAGCAGGGATTTTATTCATTTCCTTTGTCTTCTTTGAAATTTTTTTTTTAACTGATGTTTTTCAAGACCCGCAAATCATCACGAGAGGAAAAACATAATTCAAAGGCAAATATATAGTCTCCAAAGTGCTTAGCCTGCTAAAATCGGCGGCGGCACTTCTCTCTCCGCAGCACTTTGTGTGAAAGTTTCCCTTTCAATCCCGGGACGCACACAGTCCCTGGGGACAGCGAGGTGAGTCCTCCGCTTTGTGTCTGGGTGACAAAAACAATAATAGCCAGCGCGTCTGCGTCTGCGTCTGCGTGCGCGAGAGTGGGGAAGGACAATGCAGGGTCGAGTGCAGGAAGGCTGAAGGGTGTCGGGGGCAGGTCCCTGACCCGGCCATGCAGGTATCACCCAGCCCCGGAACCGCCCATCCCGGCTCCCCAGCCAGAGTGTTGTTCTCCCTCAAACCGCGCTTAGTTCACAGCAATCGATCCTTTTTAAAAGGAAATAATCCATTATCCTTCAATATGTTTGATCATTCTATACAACCAGGCAGATCCATTTTTAAAAAAAGAAAAACTGGCTGGAATGGGCCCTACAGTGAGGAAGCGCAGGGAAGCTTCATTTTACCAGGTCGCTTAAGGATGCAAATATGTATGGAGCATGGACATACATGTTACGTGCATTTCCCCTGACAATTTGGAGGACTCGGATTGGATCTAGTCTTCCCTAGCAGGAGACAGAGAAACAGTACTTCCCCCCGGTGCCGTAAAGAATACAGATAGTGGGGAAGGCAATATCCTCACATGGAAGTTAAGTAACAGCCAGTTCCACCTGACCTGGGGTAAAGCGCGCACAGCGCTGGCAAGACCATCCGGAATCAGGCAGCCTGGGCAACGGGAGGGCAAAGGGAATTCACGCCTGCCATCCGGATGGCAGCCGAGGCCCCACGCGGAGAACAGGAGTCCACATCCTAAGGAGGGGCTGAGGCACAGCCCTGTCTGTTTCTTCCCCCCCACTCCGTGGAAGGCCAGAAGCTTGGCGGTTGTTGGCGGGAGGGGCTTCGTGGCTTTCTACTCTCTGTCTTCACCTGTGGGCAGAGTGCCCCTGACTCTGCATGGGTGAGGACCCCAGGTGACCCTGATGCCGCGTGATGAAGGCCTCCGAGGAGGACACCTGAAGAGGTCGGGGCTCCCATGAGAGGGACGTTGTGCTGGGAGCCAGGTCCAGCTGTGCCATGCCAGGGTTGGACTGGTCCAAGGGCTGGGGAAGGGGACCTCGGGAAGGGTGGAGGGAAGTGCTGATCGCACAAATGCCCACGGTTCAGTCAGTTCAATAAATCACTTACATCCATGTCAGGGGGTGTGGGCAAGAAGGTTCCAGATGTGAGCTTGCACCCCACTGTGGGGGCTTCACCTGGTGAACAGTGGAAAGCACCTGGAAGTCCTGGGAGGATAAAATTGCGTTTTGGAACCATTGAGTCCGGTCACAGCTGCAGGGGAGGAACAAGCCTCCTCGCAGGGCACAACCCAGCCGTGAGGTGGCAGCTCCCAGAGGGAGCCCTCGGAGGCAGAAGAAGGAGGAAAATGGGAAAATTTTAGAGAATAATTGCTAGGACTAATAGCAGTAGAACCATTGTTTTTCAGTTTTTCTATTTTATTCTTAAAAAAAAATGTTGCCTAATAAGGACCAACACGCTTGCTTTACATTTTTAAACAAATTATCAAAACAGTCTCCTTGGGTCGAATGTGTCCCACGATGTCTGCCCCTGCTGACTTATAATCCATGCCATAGAACAAATGGGACTGGTCAAGTCTCGACGCTGTCATTTTCAGGCAAAAAATGCCATTTTAGGGGACAATAATGATGAAAAAGAATAGTAAGAATGGCTAGAATTGAGTGTCTCCCTGCAGGGGCGAGAGTTGGGGCAGCGCGGGGAGTCCTGTGCCGTCTCCCGGATCCGCACAGCCTCCAAGGGCGGGACGTGCCCGGTGCACCCTGAAGATGAGGGACTGAGGTGGATTGTCCGGAACTGGCCAGACACACCCACCCTGGCTCCACCACACGGTCCCAGGGACGCGGTTTGGGTCTCTCCTTCTCAGCTCTGCAGTGACGAGCAGTGAGGGGACAGTCCACCGCGGACACAGCAGAGAGCTGCAAAACAGCAAAGTCTGTGATTCTCGTATCTACCTACCGAACACTGGCTAGCTATTCACTCGCCTTTCTGCTTCAAAAATTGCCTTAAAGGACCAGACTGAGTAAAAGAACAGATCGTGCCGGGCTTCAAAATACCTGGAGACCTTTTCAGTGTGTTTAACCCGTCTTCTCTCTGTAGTTTCCTCCTTCCTCTCCCCTCTCCCTCCCTCTCTCCCCAGATCTCAACCTTCCCCATAGTGAAAAGCGAATAAGCAAGTGGACCCCAAAGCAACCGCAGAGCCCTTCGTATCTCAGTTGGGGCGTCCCTGTCATGTAGGTCTGGCGAGCTGTGAGCTGCTGTGAGCTGCTGTGAGCTGCGCAAGAGCACAGCCCCGCTCAGGGCACCCTCTGATCCCAGGTCTCTGAGCTCCATGGTGTCTTCTGGGTCTGGGTCCTGCCCTGCCCTCCTCTCCTTGTCCTCCTCCACATGAGCCTACGTGGGAAATTCCACCTCTTTCAAAAACCACGCACTAATAGCATCACACAAAGCACTTTCAAGCGAAGGAGGCTTCGCAGAAGGGCTGGTGGCTGTGCATAGTGGTCCCATGACGTGGTGGTCTCATGATGTGGTGGTCCCATGATGTGGTGGTCTCATGATGTGCTGGTCCCATGATGTGATGGTCCCATGACCTGTGGTGTTCCCATGATATGGTGATCTCATGATGTGGTGATCTCATGATATGGTGATCCCATGATGTGGTTGTCCCATGATGTGGTTGTCCCATGATGTGCTGGTCTCACGATATGGTGGTACCATGATGTGGTGATCCCATGGTGTGGTGGTCCCATGATGTGGTGATCCCATGATGTGATGGTTCCATGATGTGGTGGTCTCATGATGTGCTGATCTCATGATGTGTGGTCCCATGCTGTGTGGTGGTCCCATGATATGGTGGTCCCATGATGTGGTGGTCCCATGATGTGATGGCCCCTTGATGTGTGATGGGCATATGTTATATAGTGGTCCCAGGCCATTCTTCACTGTGGCCAAGCCTCAGATGCCTCCTGTTCTTCTAAGAGCCTCTCTCATCCCTGTCCCTTCACTAGAGACACCTTGTTGGACCTGTCCCTTACAAGGAGCTCAGTTTTCACCACTTTTTTTCCTTCTGTTTCACAGAAGAAACATCAAGGCTCCTTCTCTCCGGCATGGGCCATGCCTCCCCCACTGCTGCACGTGGTTCTGTGTGGCCCCCGTCCTTGTCAAGTCCTTTCGAGCCTGCCTTGGTCAGCTATGGCTCCCCCTGTGCAGAAAACCACTTTTCCCAAGGCCCTCAACTGGGCATGGAGGCTCCATCATCTACCTGAGCCCGGTTCTCCCCACGACAGCTATGTTCTCCGACCGCTGGTCATGCCGTCTTCCTGAGCCCGTCTTTCACCAGCCTCAGGGGGCCATTTCCTGGGTGTCCTGGCTGGGTCAAGCCCCACGGAGGGGCTGCAGGTATGCCAGGAACGGAGATCCCTACCCTGGTGTGTTCATCCCGGGGTGGGAAGGCAGACAAGGAAGACGGTAAATTGCACAGTGTGCTGGGGGACACTGAGGTAGAGAAGATCCTGGTGTCCCTGGACAGAGGCCAGCCCTGTCCCTGCACCTCTCCTCAGCTCTGTCTCTGGCTCCCTGAGGTTGGAGGCTGCAGAAGTCTCATCACCTCTCAGGAATGCATGTGCTTTCAACACACGGATGGGTCCAGATTTGGGTCTCCAGGCTCAGACGTCCCTCCCCAGGCTGCAGACTCCTGTCCCTGCACTGGACAGCCCAGCCCTCCTCACGGGCCTGGCCGCAGCCTGTCAGTATGTGCCTCTCTGTCCCATGGCTCTGTCCTTCCCTTGCTCAAACTCCAAACTCAGCATTGGACTTTGCCTCTCTCTTTTCCATGTGGCCCCAGTCCAACAGCAGACACTGCAGGCCACAGGGGAGGTTTCTCCCAGTCCCTGTGCCTGCTGGCATGGGCGATCCCCTCACAGCAGGAGTCAGACCTGTTCTGCCGTGCTCAGAACCTGGAGTGGCCCAGGCCCCCTGCCCTGAGATCCAGAGTCGCACTCGGCCTAGACATGCCGCAGGCTGCAGGCCCCGCCTCCCTCTGCTTCCTCTCGGCTCCAGCCATGCTGGACGCTGCCCCCACCATGGGTGCCAGCCCAGAAATTCTGGCCTCATGTTCACTCTCTGCTGCCTCTCCCGCCCGCCCGGCCTGTGAATGGCACCTGCAGACAGCAGCTGCTCTTTGATGTCCATCGGGCCGTGAGCGGAACTGGTCCTACCTGCCTTCTCTCCTCTCCCTTTCGGGAGCCGAGTTTCACAACAGCCCAGTTCTCCCATGTTTAGTTCTACGACCATGAGTTGCATCGGCTGCTTGTGTTAGTATTTGCGGTGATGTCTCCAGTCTCCACAGCTAACCAGAGGGGCTAACAGTGTGATTCTCCCAAAAAAAAAGAAAAAAGAGATTTTCCCTGTATCAGTTCGCGTGGGCTGCCACGGCGGAGCTCCACAGACGG
This sequence comes from Avahi laniger, assembly GCA_963575035.1. Lineage (NCBI taxonomy): Eukaryota > Metazoa > Chordata > Mammalia > Primates > Indriidae > Avahi > Avahi laniger. The sequence continues at coordinate 9,364 of CAUYSK010004184.1, read as the reverse complement.
GGCTCCAACGAGAGAGATGTGGACCACACAGGATTTCTCTGAGGCTTTCTCCTTGGCATGTAGACAGCCCCGTGTGTGTCTGTGTCCTCATCTCTTCTTATGGTCACAGTGGGTTAGGGCCACTCTAATGACCTCATTTTACATTAATCACCTCTTTAAAGACTTATTTCCAAACAGCCACAGTGGCGATCAGGCTTTGGCATGTGAAATTTGGAGGGACAACTTCAGGCCACACCCTTCCCTAACAGAGGTTCCCCACAAGCAGATAAGAAAATGTCCGTTGCTCATTCGGATGCCCGAGACCAGTTGTGGTCTCAGGAGATACCCCTGCCCCTTGGGACGGCCACTGAAGGGACCGGCTGGTCTGCCGGGGAGTGGGAGGCGTGGCTATCGCAGGCACTTGCACTTCGCAGCTGCAGGCCTGTGTGCAGGGACCCACTGGCTGGCGTGCCCCAGGCTGACAGTTCCACGGCAGTCAGCGCCTGGGGCCCGGGTGGCCCCTGGGGCTTTGTCACAGGCTACTTTGATCCAGTTTGTTTTGTGTTTTTAATTAGAGGCAGAGACGGACGTGGGGAACATGCAGACCACAGAGTGCTGGGTGGCGACGCGGCACATCCCGGGATCCAAGCCGGTGGCCTGACAGAAGGGGCGGGAGACGCGCACGGTCAGACTTTCAGACGTGCCTGAGTGTCTCCAACTCTCACCCCAACCATTTCTCCCTAACTTCAGGGACGGGGTCATGTCCATAAGATCACGAGTCTGGGGGCAAAGTTCTCCTAAAATTACATCCCACAGCTTTTAAGGGAGTGGTGCAGCCCCAGGTTCCACCTGTCCTAGGAGGTTACTCAGGTGACCCTGGGGTGACCCTGCACCCCTGATCCCCACGGAGGGCCACGCTCTGAGCCCAGCTCCACTTGCAGCTGTGGCCTCCCTATTCCGGGTCTAGGTCCCTTTTGGCCGTGGCCAGAGTTCAGTCTGCACAAAAGCCACGTCTACCTACCCCTGCACCCCCTGGCCTCCCGGCGTGGCCTGTGGCTCGCTTCCCTTTTTAGGTCTCTGCTGTGGTTGCGGCTGAGACTCAGGGTCTCGAACACTGGAAGAGGAAAGAGCGAGGCGGATGTCTGAGGCTGCGTGCACCTCTCAGTGTGTACGGAGACGAGGTTTCCATTGACACTGTCAGGTGACTCAGATCTTGACTGGCTTCTTACAAGGGTAAGAAAACCACAGAAACGTGATGTTGGCCTGACTCGTATTTGCAAATCATTCTCTTTTTCTAAGTATGAATTTATTTTGTGCTGTCTCAGAAATTACTGTTTTTGTTCTGAGATATGTGAGTTCTTGTCCAGACACTGGGGTAAAGATTAGACGTGGGCTGCACATTCTGGGGGCCGTGGATGGTCCTTGCAGGGCTGAGGCCCAAACAGTCCACGTCCGCCTGGTGAGCTGCTGGCATCGCGTGGGCAGATGTTCAAAGCGAGTGATTCCCGTAGGTTCGCTCAGGGAGGGTGGCAGGCCGGACTCGCGCTGGGCTTGGCCTCTGTCCTGACAACACGGAGTTTCTTCCTCTCGGTGGTGCCGGGAAGACACGAATTTTGGAGCTGAAGTTAGGATCCTGGGGTAGCAGGAGCAGCTTTTGCGGAGTCTGGAAGGCGACTCCCAGGAGGGCGTCCATTCTGTCCTGAGGGGAACAGCATCGGCCCCTGCACAGGCTGCTTCGTAGGGCGCTGCCAGGAAACCAGTTGAAAGCCCAGCCCCGCGCCAAGGCCCCCATGTCCCTCAGCCCAGAAGTGCTCAGTGGAGAGGGTGCCTCATCTTGACCGTCCTCGTGGGGAGTGTGGGGTGCCAAGCGGCTGCCCCAGGCCGCAGGCCGGGCAGTGGGCACCCTGGAGCTTGGGCTGAGTCTGGGACGCAAACCTGGCGACAGCTGGGGCTGCCTTTTCTCGACTTCTCGGGAGCTACGGCCACTGGATGTGGAAGTGAAATGCGGTTTCCGGAGTTCCACGGGCCGGGCCAGAGCAGGGCATCCGAGTGTGCCCGGGTGGCCTCTCCCTCAACCCTGGGGCTCGTCCTCTTCCACGAGTCACTGTCCCATCTCCTGAGCCTGTGTGGGCCGTCCGAGCCCTGCCGTGTGCGGGGCTGGTACTCAGGCTGATTCTCCAAGGTCCACGCCCTTAGCAGCGTCTCAGCAAACGCCTGCCACTACACGGCTGAGGCGTGTTTGTCAAGTGGGCGGCGTGTGTGTGTCGACTCCTGTGGAACGGGGATCAGAAGGTGTGTGGCACTCTCTCGGTTTGGGCGATTTTCAGGAACAAAGTCTCAGATTTATTGATGTTCCCATTTTGCATTATTTTTCATTTAAAAAAATAAATTTGATACTTAAAAAACAAAAAAAGGACAGTTGAAAGTTGCACTAATTTGTCCCAAGACCTCACTGGCCTTGGGGATGGGGGAAGGACGGAGGCAGAGGTTCTGGCTGGGCTCCGACCTGCTCCCACGGGGGGCTTCAGCGAGCCGTGGTCAGATGACAGCCCTACCCATCCACGATCGGTTTGTCCCAGTCCGCGGACTGCGCAGTGCTGGCTGTTGGTAATCATTGGACGACGACTTCAGCTTCCCGCCAAGGCTCTGCGCAACACCCACAGGCACACACGTGTAGGGGACAGACGGCTTCACTGCTCGTGGCAGCCACATGGACATCTGGTGGGCGGAGAAAGGACTTGATTTCAGGGTCAGCCCTGCGTGGTGGCTGTGAGGGGGTTCAAGGGAGCGGGACCTTGCCCTGGGTTGGATGCCGTTGGGAAGCTGGGGGGATTCCGTGACAAGAGTCTTAATAAATCCATCCAGAAGTGGGGAGAACGAGGGGAGGCCCAGCACGCTCCACGAGGGGGCTGCAGGTGCCCACCGCGGCAGGACTGCAGGTAGAGGGTCATTTTGTGGTTTGGACAATATTCGTGTTTTGTCTGTGCTCAAAGGTGGCCACGCAGGGCACGTACCGTGTCCTGCTCAGAGGTGGCCACGCAGGGGACGTGCCGTGTCCTGCTCAGAGGTGGCCACTCAGGGGACGTGCCATGTCCTGCTCAGAGGTGGTCACGTAGGGGATGTGCCGTGTCCTGCTCCATCATGGTAATGGTGTAAGTTTTTCTGAGTTTATTGCTGAACAGGCCACCGAGACCTAGTGACATGGGCTAGGTCAGCTCCGGCTGTCAGGGGTGAATTTCTCTTCAAGGAGGGGACCGATTGTGTGCCCCTGGCTTTGGAGTGTCCTCACGGGTCGCCCTCCTCTTCCCGGAGACCCCCGCTGAAGCAGAGCCTGCACTCTGCGCCACTCACAGCCTCCGACCTGCAGACAGGAGCTTGTCCTGATGCCGCTTTGCGCACGAGGTTCTGGCGAGAGCCCCGTGGGTCCGGCCTTTCTCTGGGCAGATCAGGAAGATGCTGATCTTCCCCCTTGATCATCAGGTATTCCTTGGAACTGTCTTCTTGGAAGATATTCCTTTCAGTTCACTCTCGAAAAAGACACAGGAGGCCGTGGAAGTCGGTGGAAGCGGCGGCTGAGAACTGAAGACTTCTTGACTGCGTGGTGGGGCAGACCCGCCGGGGTGGCACTGAGTGCCAGAGCCTTTTTCATTCGGAATGGCGCGGTGGTGCCATCGTCACTCAGACGGGATTGCCACGCAGTTACTGTGTCCCCAGGTATTTTACTGACCTTGCACTATTTGCTTTAAGAGAGTTTTACCTCTTCTTCAAAATGGTAAACTACTCTTACCCATGAATTGCTCTCATTTTGAGTTTTATTTCAGTGAATGCTGATTGGGTACTTCTTGCCTACGGGGTGTGGCCTGGTGACAACTAAAGGAGCAAGACAAACCGCCGCCCTCTTCTTGGCCTCAGATGCACATTTTAAACCACACGTCACTTCTGAGATGCCTGTTTGCTCATGCGTTAATTAATCAGTTATTGCCGCGACACTCTGTTGTCTCCGGCCACAGCCTGCTGTGCACGCCCACCGGGCCCACCTCCGGCAGAGCCCTGCACTGCCTGACCTCCCCCACTTGACGGACAGGCGGCTACGGGCCCCGCGGGTGTGCTGGACCCGGTGCAGCACCCGTTAGGCGGCCCCTCTCACCTCGGTCAAGGTCCCCGTCGGGCTTTTGCTCACTGCCGTTTCCGTGTAGGGACCTCCCCCACGCAGGCACCGTCCTGAATCCTGCTGCGCTCTGCGCATCTCTCTGCCCTCCCATCCCCGTCGGGGGCCTCGCGGGCCAGGCTGCATGTGTGCACCTTCTGCTGGGCGTGGCCGTGCATCCACAGGCCATGGGCAGACGGCATTTCCAAGGGCTTTTGCTCCAATAGAGAAGGCAGAAATGTAAACAAATACTGTACCATGAGACTACCTCCGCGTTGGACATGCGCACATGATACATGAGAATCACGGGGAGAAATCCGAGGATGCTCTCAGAGATGGGAGGCACGAGGACCCACCCAGCCGAGGGGGATGAGGTGAGTCCTTGACAACGGACCTCGCTCAGGTGGGCTGCCCCGGGGCAGATGCTCCAGGCCACGGCATGGCCCCCAGGACCCAGGTGCTAGTCAGTAGCCCTTTGGGGTTCATTTCTGCTGCAGCGTGGGGTGTGGGTGGCAGCAGCGCAGCAGAAAGCGGGACCCCTAGGTGAGGCCCCCCCGACCCGAGTCCCAATCCCTTGGAGGCTCCCGAGAGCTTCCCTCTTTATGCTGTTTGGAGATTTCCATAATCCCGATTCCAAATGTCTCTGAGGCATCAAACCAGAGTCATTTGGTACTTTACATCAAACTGAGGAGGAAGAAAACTCGCACCTATTGTTTGTAATTATGATACCTAAGCACAAAATTTGCTCCATGCCGTCTTCAACTCCATTCGGCGGATATTTACGGGGCGTTGACTAAGTGGCTGGAAATGTCCCTGCTGTGGGGACAGAGCGTAGGAAGTGAAACAAGACACACACCCGCATCGGCCGAAACACCCCACTCTCCCGAAGCCCACGTTCTAATTCCCAGGAGACACAACACTGACTCTTATTGGATCCGGCATTTAAGCCTCGAATTCACATTTTCAACTCACTGTTTTGCTAATCCTGAGATGCACGTAATTCGGAAGCAAAGGCGTGTGCGTCTGCAGGTGCTTGGAGGAGTGTGAGGTCCTGCACTTCCGGCCGGGCCCGTCAGCCCCCGCCCGGCCTGGCCGTGTCCCCACCCAGCAACGGGAGGCTCCCGACACCTGAGAGTGCGGTGGGTCCTCGCCCTCCTCTCTCCCTCCGCCTCCTGCCCTCTGTTTCCCAAACAAGTAAGTTTTTATAATTCATCACCTGGATGACAGATGAGTTCTGCTGGAGAATATTAGAAAATGTCTCAAATCTCATATATATGCTAATGGTATGCCGAGACTGGTCGTGGTGCGCTGGAGTTTTTAATCTGTCTCGGCCAGTGTGGGAAGTGGCGGAGACAAGTTACAGCTCTCGACAATTTATGATCAAACAACGGAATTGTAAGGGAAGAAGGACATGCAGAAAGGGAGAGTAATTTTCTGATTTAACAGCGTTGTTACTACAAATAAAGAAATCTTGATTTTGACTGCACTCGGCAGTAAATGAGTTTCCTGTGCCCGGTGCTGGATTTTTCATTTTCAGATTTGTGTGAAGCGCCCTGCCTAGATACAAGTGACAGATACGGGCCGGCTGCATATGGAAATCAAATGTGTATAATGAAGCCGTCTTCTGTTTATTAAGTAAACACATGTAGATTACCTCTGAGGAGGCCGCCTGATAATTCCTCATTGTGTTCCCCTTTTTTCTTAAGTCACAAAGAATCTTATTTAACAACCCAGACCGCCGGGCTGGGCCCTGCCCACCACCTTCCCTCCGTCCCGGGCCGGCGTCCGGAGTTGGAGCAGACCCTGCTCTGGCTCGGCAGCCAAGATGTCTGCTGTGTCACTCCGTGGCGTCGTCGCGGGCACCGTGGTGATCATGGGGCCGCACATTGGGTTACGTTTTGCGGCTGCCGTCACCGATGTGGCAGGAGTGGCCGGCAGGGTAAGTGCCGGCTGCGTTCCGAAGGGTGCAGGGTGTCAGGCAAAGCTTGGCCGGGCGTCTCTATTTCTTAGGAAGACGAGAAACAGAAAAGCTTATGTCCAGCCCATCTGGAGTCCCCGAGCTCCCGTTCGCGTCAGCCACTGGCTAAGGTGTCCCCACCGCCAGAGATGTGGGTGCCACAGGGGGTTCCAGGGGGCTTCAGCTTCTCACCAGAAGATCCCCGGCAGACAGACCCGATGATCGTGCGGGGCCTCTGCTCGCAGGACCGCAGGGCACCGCGTGTGAGCAGACATGGCCTCGCATCGCCTGAGCGGTGGAGTCAGGCTGCATGCGTCCCGGAGTCAACTGTGCAGGGGTGCGACCGGCGTGGAAACATCGGTCGTTTTGGCCAGGGGCGGGGGGGCAGGGAACGTATCTGGCTGCAGAAACCGGAAGGTCATTGGAGGTGTGAGGACGGAGCCCACGTGGAGCAGGAGCGGCCGCCCCGCGAACTCTTCTCTCTCATGGGATGTCCGCTAGTGCAAACGCCCGAGCTCGCACATCCCGGGACTGTCTGGGCGGCATTTTCTAGAAGTTCAAAGTTCCTGGAAGCTACTTAGGGTGCGGCTCGCAGGGCCAAGGCAGGCCGTGGAAGAGGCAAAGTCCTTCGGCTTTCTTCCAGTTTCAATACAAACCGGATTTCAAAGCACGGAAATGAATAATTAAAAGTATTTATTTCTTTTTAGTCCATTATCAGCTTTTACTTTCTTTTTTACTATCTGTTTATTTGCTCAGCTCAGTTATCTATTTATTTACTTTTCTTCTGTATCTTGAACGTACACTACCTAGTTTTCACTCAAACTGTCTGATGAACATCAGGTCGGTGTTCGTGAACACAAAGACCTTTCTGTCGTAACCAGGGCCAGTCCTGGGTCACATTAGTCCCATGTGGTAGGTCCCGGTGTGGTGATTTTGTCCTCTGCACCCCCCCAGACATTTGGCCATGATAGTCACAACTGGGAGAGGCGGGGGGGTACTGCTGGTGTCTGGGGTCTCTCAGCGTCCTGCGATGTACAGGATGGTCACCACGGCAAGGACGTGTCCGGCTCCCTATGGCAGCAGCCCTGCGGTGGACAGAGGCCACCAGACGTGGTCAGGTGAAGAGCGAGAGTCACCACCAGCCTGGGCCCCTGGCTGCACAAGTGTCGGAGTGCTGTCCCCTCTGTCCTGGCTCCTCGTGTGCGTCAGCAGAAATCTCACGTTAGTCCTGCTGTACAGCTAGACGTGTCCCGGGACCACTGCTCGAGTTGGAACCGGAGTGGGCGGCCCGGCCGAGTGTCCTGCAGGTGTAGACGGTTGTGAGGGAGTGGATGCCGCACGTCGCCGGAGGGACAGGCCAGGCGGGAAGGCCACGGGTCTGCGCAACACTGGACCCGGTTTATCCAGCCAGTTTGGGACCTTGGCTGGAAGGCTCAATACCCCAAATCAGCCACGCACCTTGAACATGCTAAGAGGATGTCGTAAGTTTTATTTGCATTACGTTACTGCTCTGTTTGGATCCTAATTGCACATTTCTTTTGTGAGCCGTTTGTTCTAGGCAACACCGTTCTTACTGTGTAGCTCTATTGAGGGGCTGGAGGCAGTTAACAATGTTCGTTTTTGTTTTTGAAGAAAGAAGACGTTGCCGCTTTCATCGGTTAATACCACGGAGTAAAACCACATGCGCACGTTGAAGCAGGTACCTAGAGGAAGTTTGCGTTGCGTGTTAGGGTTGCGTGTGCATGTGTGCTTAAAAAACACGGCTTTGTTTCTGAACCAGAGCAGCACAACTGAGAGGAGGAAACGTTTCCCGTTCGGTTGTTCGCTGTTTGGGGAGGTGAGAGTACGGCTTTTCCTCTGCACGGTCCATCTCGCCAGCGTCAAAGGCCTGAGACACGCAGGCTGAGTGAGAATTTCCACGCAGGTGCCGGCCACAGGGCCCGCGGCGCTTCCCACTGACTTCCCCGCCTCAGTTTTAAAAGCCCCTCTGGAGTCTGCAACCTTCAGAATGTGGCTTAGCTTGATGTCTGGACACCCAGTGATCTTCTCCTTCCTCGAATTTTCCATGATTTCACCAGCTCCATCCTGGACGCAGGCGGGACACCCCAGGGGTCTCTCGTTCCCTGGAGACAGCGCCATTCTGAGATAATAATTTTCAGGAGGAGACGCTGACGTGTCTTTTCTACCTAAATGTTCAGAAATAATTTGATAAACTTGGAATTCCACTTCTTCCTGCCCTGCTCATTCTTCCTGACACTGCATGGGGCGTAATTCAAAACAAGCACAGGACACAGACAGGAGCAGTTGCTCCCAGGGCGGGCCGACAACACCCTGGCTCTTGGCACACGCGGCTCAGGAATTGCTCATCTCTTCCCATCCCCGAGGCACTAACATAGTGCAGAATCCGCACACTCTCCTCCTAGAATGTTCTGGGTTCACACGTGCTGCCTTTCCCCTTGTCTCACCGTGTGGCTGCCACACGCAAGGTGACTTGCCCACAATCAGCGCCAGAGACCCGCGGCCCAGGGGAGCCCAGGGGCGTCGTGAACCTGCACTGAGACCAGGAGCAGAGCCGTGTTTAAACTCACCGGCCACGAGGACGTGGCCTAGACATGTGAAGCGGGCCAGAGAGAAACCGCAGCCACGCACCTGCCCTGTCCTTCGCTCTCTTGCCGATAAGCAGGCCGGTTTTGCTTTGCAAATAGCATTTCCTGACTGTTTAGGTATCAAAGAAAAGCATAAAGGTAAAAAGAACATAGTAATATTTTCATTGGGGTAAATACTAACATATTTTCTTCTAATTTTTTTCCATAAAAATATCAACATACACACACTGTAAGTTCGAACATACTCAGGTTAAATTTTTCTGTCACTTGTTTCATTCAATATTGTCACGGTGCTGTTTTCTTGTTTTACAATTGTATTTGAAAGCATAGTTCGAAATCATTACATAACACGTAGTTGCCTGAGTATTCCGTGATTTATTTAACTGTTTCTACGGTTTTAATTTTTTTTTTTTTATTTTTTTTTTATGGCTACCAACCCGTGGACAAGGGCCTTTTCAAAACCACTGTACCAATCAAATTACCTTTAATTTTTATTTGGTTTTTTTTTTTTTTTGCATCTATTTTGGCACCACAGAGATGATGAGAACGAACTATCACATTGATTGAGCCCTTTACACTTTACAAAATATTTTCAGAGGTGCTGGATCATAGAACCACGTGTCACCTCCTTTTTGCAGATGAGGAACCTGAGGGTCAGAGAGGTGAAGAGCTCTC
>CAUYSK010004183.1:0-17508 GCA_963575035.1 Avahi laniger | reverse complement strand
AGCTTTAAGAAACAATGGTGACATAGCACCTCTTATATACTCCTGGAAAGGGCTGGAACACATTCTACTAAGCGAGGTATCCCAAGAATGGAAAAACAAGCACCACATATACTCACCATCAAATTGGTATTAACGGATCAACACATAAGTGCATATATAAGAATAACATCTATTGGATATTGGGCAGGAGGGAGAGGGGAGGAGGGAAGAGGGGACGGGTATATGCATACACAAAGAGTGCAATGCGCACCACGCAAAGGATGGACATATTTGAAATTTGGACTTGAGGAGGGGCAAGGGCAACACACATAACCTAAACATCTGTACCCCCATATTATGCTGAAATAAAAAAAACCCCAAAATTTAATTACTTTAACTTATAATAAAATAAATATTTAAAAAGTAGGAAATATTAAAAACTTACCACTTTTTTATTTCAAAATATTAAAGGGTACAAATGTTTGTGTTACATACATAACCTTTTATAATGCTTAAGTCAAGGCTTTCAGTGTGCCCATCACCCAAATAGTGTTCACTGTACCCAATAGGTAGATTTTTACCCTTGCCTTCCTCCTCTTGCTCCCCTTTTTGATTTCCAGTGAGCTTTACAACTCGTGGTGCCCATGTGTGCCCATCGTTTAACTCCCAATTATTAGAGAATACATGTGGTGTTTGCTTTTCCAGTCATGAGATACTTTGCTTAAGATAAAAGTCTCTAGTTCCATCCAATTTGCTTCAAAAGACAGTATTTCATTCCTTTTTATGGCTGAATAGTACTTTGTGGCTATATACACCACATATCCTTCATCCACGCATGAATTGATGGGCACTTAGGTTTATTTGACATCTTTGTAATTGTGAATTGTGCTGCGATAAACATTCAAGTGCTTGTGTCTTTTTGATAAAATGACTTCTTTTCCTTTGGGTAGATACCTAGTAGTAGGATTGCTGGATCAAATAGTAAGTCTACATTTATTTCCCTGAAGAATCTCCGTATTATTTTCCACAGAGTTTGTACTAATTTGCAGTCCCACCAACAATGGTTAAGTGTTCCTTTCTCTCTGCATCCATGCCACCATCAATTGTTTTTTGGCTTTTTGGTAATGGCCATTCTGGTAAGGTTATAACCCACCGTGGTCTTGATTTGCTTTTCTGTAATGATTAATGATGTTGATGTAGAGTATTTCTTCATATTTTTGTTGGTCATTTGTCTATCTTCTTTTCAAAAACTTTTGTTCACGTCTTTGACAACATTTTTAATGGTGTTGTTTGTTTATTTCTTGCTGCTTTGAGTTCTTTGTAGATTCTGGATATTAGCCCTTTATTAGATGTATAGTTTGCAAATATTTTTTCCCATTCTGTAGGTTGGCTATTTAATTTGTTGATTATTTCCTTTGCTGTGAAGAAACTTTTTTAATTTAGTCAAGTCCCATTTATTTATTTATGTTTTTGCTGCTTCATTTGGAACCAAAAAAGAGCCTGAATACCCAAAGCAATCTTATGAGAAAAAAAAAAAAAGAAAGAAATCTCGAGGCACATTGCCAGACTTCAAATTAGACTACAAGGCTATCAAAACCAAAATAGCATGGCGCTGGTATAAAAGTAGAGACATAGACCAAAGGAACAGAATAGATAACACAAATATAAAATGATCACTTTTGACCAACTGATCTTCGACAAAGCAGACAGCAACATACACTGAGGAAAGCAAGCCCTATTTAATAAATGCCGCTGGGAAAACTGGATAGCCACATACAGAAGAATGAACAGGACCCCTCTCTCTTACCATATACAAAAATTAATTCAAGATTGAGAAAAGACTTGAATGTAAGGCACAAAACAATAAAAATTCCAAAAGAAAATGTAGGAAAAACTCTTTTAGACTTCAGGCTAAGCAAAGAATTGATGAGTAAGACCTCATCGCTTATTTTCATATGTATTAATTTTAGCTATGCTCTTGATGTTATTTATGTCTATTATCTACTTTTGGTGAAAATACTATATAATGGTCTGCTACTGCTCACATCTTTCCAACTCTTCATTCTATAATGTTGCATCTGTTACTTGAAATCAGCTACCATGTAAGTATTTACAAGAAGGAATGTGGTAAATGGTGCAAATCGGGGGCTAAATTAGGTTTTGTTGATTGTCTTGGTACAGATGCTGAAAACGTTTTAAGTTAATGAATATACTTATACAAGGGTGAGAAATAATTCAACAGTAGATATAGCAGTTTTAATGATAATAAACTTACTTCAAAAAGAGTTAACAAATTGGAACAGAACTCCATTTATCAAATCATGGTTGACCCATACATTTGGTTAACTACAAAATTAACAAAAGCATTCTGGAAGAATCAATTAGCTATTTGGATTTATAGTAGAGGGTATTGTATACTAGCATTCACAAGGATGTATACATCCTTCATATCAGTAACATTTAATGAGTTTAGGTGCATATACATGTCCATTTTTTATTTGGAGACCCAGCTGTTAAACATTTACCAGGATGCTACTCCTTTATGAAATATTCCTCTTCATCTCTAGAATATATTGTGCTTCCTTTATCTGATGTCTGAATACATCTGTTTTATTTTTTACTTTATTTGATATTACTATAGCTATTATACAACTACTTCATATTGACTCATGTTTGTGTAATTTATCTTTTCCCTTCCTTTTACCTTCAACTCTCTGAATCCATATTATAAAATGTGTCTCCTATAAGCAGCAGTTTATTTTTATTCAATCCAATCTGATGATATTTTTTTCCATTCCATTTAATGTAATTACTGAGACTTGGTTCAACCCTGCTTCTGTTCTGTCTACTGGTCTCATTTGCATATGTGTTTTCCCTCTTATTCCCTTTCTTGCTTTATTTTGTATTGATTCTACATTTCATTATGGCATTTTTCTTCTTTATTAAGTTATAAATTATATGTGATGCTCTATTACTAATTTAATGGTTTTATTCAATCTTATAATCCCTTGTCTACTATTGATACTTGAAACATTTTTGAATATTGGGAGATCATTCAAGCAAGCTCCTTATTGTTAAGCCATTATCTTGCATTTCATTTTTTTTAAAAAAAATTATTGACATCTGATTGACATACAAAAAGCTGTACATATTTTATTTACACAATTTGATAAGTTTAGAGATAAGTACACATCTGTGAAAACATCACCAGTCTGAATGATATATCATAAACATACAATGGAAGTACAAAGAAAAAAATATATCCCATGCAAAAACTAAGTTTTAAAAAGACTACAGGGCAATATTAAAATGATAAAAATTAGAATTCAAGACTTACAGTATTATTAAAGATAAAAAGGAGAATTGCATAATGATATAGTTAATTTATCAGGAAAAGATAATGATCCTAAAGATACAGCACTAAAATATAAATTCTAAATACATAATACAATTAATGTATCTAAAACAAATAATATAACACTAACAAAAAAACTCAGTAGTTGGCAATTTCAAGATATCTCTCTAAATAATTATAGAAGAAAGGGAAAAAAACATTAAGATGTCAAAAACGCTGTTAACAAACTTGACTTAATTGAAATATACATGTTCTACAACTGAAAAATGCACATGCACATTTTTCAGTGAGCATATAACATTTGCCAAAAGAGATCCCAGACTGTATCAGAAACAAGACAATACTTCCAAAAAATTTTAAATTATAGAAATATGTTCTGTTTACAATTAAGAAATCAATAAGGAAAGAATACGTGAAAAATATCTAAATATTTGGAAATTAAACAACAGGCTTCTAAGTAACCCATAATTCAGAGTAGAAATCAAAATTAAAATTAGAAAATATTCTACCTGAGCAATAATGAAAACTCAACATGCTAAAACTTGTAGAATGCAGCTAAAGAACTACATATGGCAAATTTATACCTTTTAAATGCATTAGAAAAGGTTTAAAGTCAATGATTTAAATTTTCATCTCAAGAAGCTAGGAAAAGAGAAAATTAATGAAATGTGTAACTAATGAAATAGAAAACAGAAATGCAGTAGAGAAAAACAACAAAGCCAAGAGTTGGACTAGAGAATTAGTAAATTCATTAAATAGATAAACTCTTCATAAACTAATCAGAGAAAAAACAAGAATTACTATTACTAGAAATGAAAGAGATGACATAACTATATGCTTATAGACATGAAAAAAAAAAGATATTATGAACAACTTTATGCCACAAGCCTGACCATTTTAGGATCTTGATAAAATTTTTTAAAAACACAACAGTTGAACAAAACTATTGTTAGGTTTGGAGGAGGGCAAATGGGTGGCAAGGCAGGCAAGGAAATGGCTAAGGGTGGAAAGTGGGAACCAAATTGTAGGTAGGAACCAAATTGCAGCTAGGAATTGTTCCCTGGGGGGAAATGCACACAGTAAGGAGCTCCTAGTGACCCTTAACTGACCTGGGGTTCATTACCATCTAATTAGCATAACATGGGTGGAGTTTTCGTGAAGGATTCTGGGGGAGACACATGTGCAAAAAGGGAAACTTTCACATTACCAACTTGTGTAACCCGTTACATAATCTGTTATATAACCCTAACCTGTCAATCACTCTAAAGTGGGAAATGGCAACCAATCCCGCTAGAAGAAACGGTGGGACGAACTGGTGAGCTTATGAAAGGCAGCGTGTGTTGAGGCTTCAGGGTCTTTCTCCACTGTGGAGACTGACCCAGTCCATTCTCTCTGGAACATCTTTTCACTTTGTGTAGCTTCCTTCTTCACGTTCACTCTTTCTTTTACATGATAAACTGTTTGTATAAAATCGTTGTGGCTTTGTGATCACTTTGTCATTGGCTCGACTTAATACAGTACTCACTCTTGACACTGGGAACCTGGTGACCAGGGAGCATTCAGATGAACCTAATACTATCACAAGAATAAATGGAAAATTTGAATAGTCCTCTATTTGTTAACGAAATTAAATCTGTAGTTTAAAATCTTCCCTCCAAGAAATCCCTAGTCCCAGAGTGCTTTCACTGGTGAACTTGCTAAACAGTTAATTGAAGATCTAAACAATTTTACACAAACTCTTTCAGAAAAGGAAAATGAGAGAATGTTTTTCTAATTCATTTTATTAATACTCATACCAAACTCTGAAAAAGGGCTAATCTTTGCTCCTGAGACCAGAACTCGAGCTCTCTGTGTCCTTCAGAAGCTGCCTCTCTGTCTTCTGGGCTTGACCCTGTGGGCCACCCAGCCAAGGGCCAGGAGAAAAGTGAGGGGTAGAGGGAGAGGCCTGGATGGGAAGGTATAATCCCTGAAGCAAACAGTGTCCCCTCAGAAGCCCCGGCTGCAGTCATCAGGAAGATGAGGAGGGCAAATGTCCGAATTTGCTAAACTGCATGCAGCCAGCCAAACTCTCTGCCCAGGAACAGGAGGAGGAACATGGCCCACTGTCCACAGCTGGTCCTGAGTAAGGCTGAGTGAGGACCTGATGCATCTGGGGCCCCAGGCAGTCAACCAAAAGGAGATGTCATGGGTGAAGGGGCGAGAGCAGAAGTGAGAAGAGCTCAGGGAGTCAAATGGGGATGGAGATTCCTGAGTTTGGATGTTTTCTGTTAAGGGCCTTGAAATGGCAGAACTACAGCCCTAGGGGCTGCATTCTCTGGGAGAGAAGGGAGAGAGAAAAACAGACACACAGGCACATAAACTGGTCTTCACTTGGTTTATTGTTTCCTTCAGCTGTGACCACAGGAGGAAAAGCAGAATTTTCATTTCTTAGTGTCCATTGCCTTCTGAGGGAATTATTAGTTACTGTGGAAGAAAACAAAAGCACACACGCTCAAGGTACTGATAGCAAATTCTCTTCCACTGCAATGTATACAGATAGTTGGGGTACTGCCACGTGAAAAATTCATTTTGCAGAAAAAGGAATTCTTGAAAGAATGATAAAATTTGCTTATGAAATTATTTGGCCATGAGTAACTTACATACTTCATGATTCTCTGTGATTTCTGAGGAACCAAAATATTTAATCAGAAGCACTTGCAAATGAGAAAGTTTAACATTTTTTGACATTTAATGAAATATTTATGAATATAACAATAGCTTTATTTTTTAGGAATTAAAATCTTCATGTTAATTTTACTTTTACCTTACCAATTATTTGGAGGCAATTATTTTTGGTTTTTCATGTTGTAAACAATTTTTTGGGCTCTTGAAAACTCATGGCTTTGAAGCATTGTGCTATAATGTCTACTGGCCCTGATTATGAATTTGCCTTAAAACTGATATACAGGTCTCATATCTTTTTTAGGTCTTTTATCTTTATAGGACTTACATCTTTTTAGGTGCAAATCTTTCATTCCATTCTATCAACAAGCATATGTTCTCAACAAATTTAAGAGAACTTTACTAAACAGAGGAAAAAAACAGACTAAGTTGCTCAAATACTAATTAATAGCAAGGTTAAGTAAAGATTTGTAGGTTATTTATTGGTGTAGTACTTTACCAATTCATTTACCCAATCAATGCTTAGGAATTAATTGTGGATTATGAATTTTATTTTGATTTCAAAAATATATTTATTTTAAGAGATGCCTCCTAATGTACTTACCTATTTCTAGATGTTTGGGTGTTTTCCTGTGATTTGGATCTAAATATATAAGGAAATAAAATTATTGGGTTGATATAATACAATATTTCAAAGTTATGCTATATTTATTTTTGTGGTAATTTTTTCCTCTTTTTTTTTTGAAAGTTGTGCTAAAAAATATTTTCCTATTGGGGGGGAGGGGGAGGCAAGGGCAATATATGTAACCTAAACATCTATACCCCCATAATATGCTGAAATAAAAAAAAAATTTGCCAAATTTCTATTTTTATACTGATTATTACCAAAATTCCAAATCAAAATTCATGAGCCTCTTTTTCATTCTTTATATCCACAGATTCCTTAAGCCCCAAGTAAAAGAAAGGGAGAAGGAAAAGCATGAATTGAAGACAAATTAATCAAAATTAATTCACAGATAAGATAGTACAGTTAGTAAGATTAGTGAGAGAATTCAGTGATAACAGTGACACAATTTTACCCCTCCCATTCTTTCCCTACCTCTGCTATTTTATACCTTCAAAACTTATAGTTGATTCTTCCTGCTACTCTGGCAATGAAACATTGGTGTTTAATATAATTAGTCTCCCCAAAAACCAATAAAAGAAGTTGTATATATAGATTGTGAGTCTACTGACATGTACACCCATTAGATTTCTGGCTTTTAAAAATATTCTTGTCTTTTTGTGTTTACCCAAGGAGTTGGCTCTATAAACATCTTCCACTGGCTTTCCAACAAAAAATAGTAACAATATAAACATAAAAAGAACAAAAATACAAGAAAATACACTAAGTGTTGTAATAGTAAGGCACATCAAGTATGTCTGCTTAGCCTATTAAATTTAAATGGAAGAATAATTAAAGAATGTCTTTCTGGTGTATGCCAAACACAAGGCTAGACTTAGGGGTTAACACTGCAAATTACTGTCTTTGAATGTAATGTATATTGTCCTCTGGATGATGCCCTTGTCTATCCCTCAATTTAGTTGAATACCACTTCTAGAAGAGGATGTTTATGTGAGTGGCATATTCTTTGAGGAGAGACAATGGGAGGGAACAATTGGAGTAGTTACAATACTAATTAGCTGTGCATATGTGAAGTTCAAGAGTAACCACTCATTCATTAAACGAGTATTTATTGAGCATTTACTCTGCAAGGTGCTGACTATAAATAAATACGTCAGCAAAATAAACATGTTCATTACCCTCAAGTGATTTCAGAGTATAAAGGGAGAGTAATGCTTCTAGGTGAGCAAAAGGCTGGGAGAATTGCAGTGTTTGAACATTCTATCACAACTCCCTTGGTGACAGTGACAGTGGAGACAACAAAGAAAATCATAATTTTTTCCTCATACTTAGCTTGGAGAAAGTGACTAATGTCTCTAAAAGGGTGATTATGTTAGGAGACATAGAAGAACAATATCTTCTTCTGGAATACCTCCTGAAGGACCTGGCTGAGTCTGTTTTACAGTTAGCTTTTCTTAATAAATAGGAGTACACTCTAAAATAATGATAGAAAGTATAGCATAGTGAACACATACACCAGAAACATAGTTATTATCATTTTCATGGATTATGTACTGTACAGAATTGTATGAGCTATACTTTTATGTGAATGGTAGCACAGTAGTTTTGTTTACAACCGCATCACTACAAACACGTGAGTAATGCATTGCTCTATGATATTATGATGCTACATCACTAGGTGATAGGAATTTTCCAGCTCTGTTATGATTTTATGGGACCACCATCGTATATGTGGTCTGTCATTGACTGAAATGTTTTGCAGGGCACGACTGTGTAACCCAAGTTGGCTAACTTCTAGGTACTATATAATCTTTTTTTTCACTAGTTATACATATCGTATCTCCCATCAGACTCAGTTATTTTATTCATTGTTTCTTCAATAGTAGACATTTGATAAACATTTATTAAATGAAGAAAGGACTAATTTATCAGAAACTAAATTACTATATGTTAGTAGTCTGGTTTTCAGGGCATTGTTTTGCCAATTGATGTTATTCAAAGAATATTTAGAAATAAGTTGTGAATTATCAATTAATTCTTATTTTTCAACATGTATCTTAAAAACATCCCTAACCCACTTACCTGCTGGCATACGTGTAAGTGCTGCCTTCTAATCTGGATCTAAAAAAAAAATGAAAATAATACCTCAAGTGAGTACTAAGAAAGTTTTCCGACTACATGGGTAAAAGTCACGCCATTTTATAAGCAGTATTATCTCTTTTACAAGAGGTTACTATATGAAGTGATGGATGTGTTAATTATCTTGATTGTGGTCATCGTCACAATGTATACATACATTAACTCATCGTGTTGTGTACTTTAAATACAAACAGTTTTTGTTAATTGTACCTCAATGAAGCCAGGGGAAAAAGATAACTGAACCTAGAACGAAAAAATAGGTTTCCAAAAGGAATGGTGATACTACACACATACACACACACACACACACACACACACACACACACATACACGAATGCATATCAGGGAGTAACTTAAAAGCCAAATGGCAAACAGACTGAAGAAGGAAGGTTGGAGCTAGATGGCTAAGATCCTTGTGTTATTTAGAGAAAGACTATATGTGATGATTAAATCTAGACATTACATAACATTGACTATAAATACTAAAATTTAAAGAAAATCACCAAAACAATAAAAACAGAATATAAAAATGTCCAAATAGTTGAAGAGAAAAAAAGAGAGAATAACACAATTAGTAAAATGGATTTTATGAAAAGAAAAAAAAAATACCAAAAAAAAAAAATCATGGTAAATAGGAAAAAAAAATAAGATGTCAAATTTCAGTCTAAATATATGTCATGACATATGAAACATATAAGCATAGCAAACCCCACTTCGCATTCCACATACAGGCTGTTTATAAGACACCAATTAAAAGCAAAGACAGACTGAGAAAACGGGGATAAAAATGATGTACCAGGTAAGTGTCATTTTTGAAGAGAAAGTTGGTATAACAATCTGAAACAGTGATAAACTGTATTTAAGATATACTTATTAATGACTAAAAGAAAATACAGCAAGAAAATGTAACTAAAATGAACATTACATATTTAGTTATTGCCTCAAAATATGTAAAGGAGAAATTTCAACAATCAGAGGGAAATCCACAATACATTGAAAACTTTATTTTGCCTCTCGCAGAAAATAAATTACCAGACAAGAAGAAAAAACATTAAGTATAAAGATGATTTGAAACAACACAATTAAAAAGTATGTTAAAAACAGTGGAGTATACATATCAAGTATATACTTTTTTTTTTTTGAGACAGAGTCTCGCTCTGTTGCCTGGGATAAAGTGCCATAACATCAGCCTAGCTCATAAAGCAACCTCAAACTCCTGGGCTCAAGCAATCCTTCTGCCTCAGCCTCCCGAGTAGCTGGGATTACAGGCATGCACCACCATGCCCGGCTAATTTTTTTGTATATATGTTTAGTTGTTCAGCTAATTTCTTTCTACTTTTAGTAGACACGGGGTCTTGCTCTTGCTCAGGCTGGTCTCGAACTCCTGAGTTCAAAGGATCCGCCTGCCTTGGCCTCCCGGAGTGCTAGGATTACAGGCGTGAGCCACTGTGCCTGGCCTCAAGTATATACTTTAACAAGAATTTATTTCTTTTCTGGTTCCAATATTTAACAGTCTAAATCATACAGACAAGTTTCTCACAATGAGCTAACAAAATTGGAAGATTATTTTTAAAACAAAGAAAATAAATCATATAATTGGAAACTAAAGATCACAGTTTATTCATGATTTAAACAAGAAATTATACTGGAATTTTCTAATTTTTAAACTGAATGTCAATTCTATTTAAGAACTGAAGAATATAGAGAAAATGACACATAAAGGAAGGGTTTTAACTTTAAAGGTATATGTTAGAAAATAAATATTGACAATTAATAAATCATTAGATTCAAGAAAGTTAGAATTAAAATAGAACAGAGGTAAAGAGAGCAGAAAGTAGGGAAAAAAGCAAAACTTGATATAAAAATACAAAGGAAATATAGACATCTCAACAAAACCAAAAGTTATATTTTTCAAATTACTAAAAAAATAGAAACACATCTAAGAAGATTGCTCATGAAAAAATAATAATAAAAAGGGAAAAAAATTGCATAAACTAGAATTAGAAAAGGAAATGCACCTACAAAGAAAATATGGATATTTAAAAATATTTAAAAAGCAATACTAGATATGGCTCATGTATGCTGCCACGTGTAGTAAAAATATGTAGGATACACCAAACTTTCACTATAGACATTCTCTGCATGGAGGAAGGGGTATTATGCTACAAGGAATTGCAGATGCAAATATAATGGATTATTTCATAAAAGAAATAAGAAAATTATTAACATTAGTTTATTTTTAGTGATGAGCAAAGGTGGATGTTTGTCACCTTGTTCTCTGTCTTACTGTTTGAATTATTTTTTTTAAATAAAAATGTTTATAGGCTAAATTATAAATTTGCCTTCTGAAAACTTTACCTAGAGAATATTTTTTAAATTATTTCTTAAATGAATCAGCAATGTGAATTGAAATATTTCATCTGTAGTAGGGCACAGAAAACTGCATTTTAATAAATATTTCTAGTACCTCTTTTGTAGGTGACAGAGATCACCTTTTGATAACCTCTAAGGTATTTGAAAGCAATAGATATGGATATATTTGAGTCCTCCCTCTCTCAATTAGCAATATAATGACTTTGTAAGATTATTTAAAGTACACCTCCAAATCCTTGCATCTTTAAGTTGGAGATATTCACAACCATCTCACAAAATTAAATGATATATTGATGTAATGCTCAAAATCCTGGTAAAATGTAAAGTATTGTTGCTGCTCATGATATTGCCTTACATATGACTAGATTCAAATGGTACTAAAGTTTAACTTCAGAACACAAATTCAATTTACTTGCTACTTAGGGATTCCTCTTCCTTGGTGAACCATCTTTTCAAAAGATTCCATGCCAAAGCTACCATGGTTGTTACAATGAGAACAGGAAGAAAAATGTAGAAACCTAGAAGCCAGATTTTTTTAGTATTCCTTGAAGCTCTTTCCATCATTAAACCTAAAAATAAAAATATGTTAAAAATCAAAAAATTAAACTTTCTACTTTTATTTTCAAGTTGTAACAAATTCATTAACATGTTCTTAATTTTTATTACTATTCAGGGAACATAGAAAATAATTATGAAGACTAATCCTTGGGACTATCTCTATAAACTTTCATTCTAAAAGCTTGGAAATCAAGTTCCAAAAAGTTCAAAAGTATTCTGCATTTTATAGCAACTACAGAAAACTCTATAACACTGTAAATGAGGGCAAAAAAGTTCAATGACACATAATGTGGGATTGTGTAATTGCAAGGTTATCCAAATTTGCACTGTCACAAGGTGTATTATTGAAGGATTTCACTGTATTTGTGTATATCCTATTTTTCTTTAGTCAATTGTAGGTTTTTGACATTAAGGATCTATGTTTATCATTGCAGTGCTACTAAAAGGACACTGGCATAAAAATTCCTAATCCTAATTCTGCCACTTGTTAGCCCTGGGCATACAGACCTAACATATTCTCTAAAACTCCATGAGGAGAACATTTTTTTTTTTTTTTTTTGCTCATTGCATCTTAGAGACTACACCAGCAACTGGCATATATTGAGTTCAATAAATATTTGCTAACTCAATGAATGAATGAATGAATGACAGAAACTAAAGGCATGGTGAACAAACAGAACATTGCACCAGCATCCCTTTTCCATTTAATCTACAAACTCTTTCAGAGTAAAATCTTGTCTTCTAGTTCATTTCTTCAATAATGTTATTTGTTTAGATTTGAAATCACAGGATCAATCACAAAAGTAGGGAGAGCTTGAAAACTATTCTGAAAGAAAATGTCCATGGTATTAGTAAAGAAAAATTAAATATTGTGTTTCAATCATGATATTTTAATATTAGAAAAGAGGGCAAAATTAAGAAAGCATATTTGGTTTCCATTATTTGAGAGAAATCTTTTTACCTTTTCATTACTTATATTACTCTCTTTTTAAGTGGAAAAATTTAACTTTTTTAGTTAAGATAAACAATTAGTGAATTTTATTAAATGAATTTCTACACAGATAGATACTTGCCATTTCCCCCAGGAACTACAGGAGATTCCCTGGCACGTAATTGACACTTCGGAGGCAAGTAGCCATCAGTACAATTGCATTCCCTCTGGGAATTGCACACCTAGGGTCATTTAAAAAAATAAATGATTATTTTAAAATATCTTTTCAGAGAAAGTAAAATTCTGAGATGGATCACCAAGCTTACTTTTGTATAGTATCCTGGTATAATTTTGTTTATTTAGAGAGAGAACCCCACATATAACATGCTTGGTTTCTTAGATTAAAATATACCCAAAAAACAGCAAGAACAAAAGGAGCTATAAAGTGAGGCTCACGATATTTGCATCAAAAAATTTAACATCTTCAAATGTTTACCTGCAAATATAATGTATGATTTCAAAAATGCATACTTAAATTCTAATAAATATGTGACCCTTCCACCAGAGTTCTGTAGCCATCTAGTACCAGCTCCCAGAGATGATTGTGTGCATCTCTTTCCACCTCCACATTCAGTGACTTCATGTTGGTAGCTTGAAGTATGTGCCCTACTAATGAGGTTTTTACCCTCCCCAGGCTAGTTGCTAAACATTTGCTATCTTAATAATGTCTTTAACCAGGATGGGTTTTGCTTTGTTTGCTTTTGTTTTATTAATGGAAAACCCAAACTGTAAAACATTTCAAAGAGGTTTATCTCTGCCAGTGTGAGTGGTCATGGCCTGGTGGAAACACAGACCCAAAAGCTTTGAGTAAGTGACCCCAAGGCAGTTAGAATGTAACCCTGCTTTGTACATTTCAGGGAAACAGAAGTTACAGGAAAAATCACAAATCAATACCTGGAGGTTACACATTGATTTGGCCTAAAAATGTGGGATATCTTGAAGCAGGTCATAGGTGGATGCAAAGATTCTTCAATTTGCAATTGGTGAAAGAAGTAAGGCTTTGTCTAAAAACTTGTAGCTAGCAGAGAGAAATGTTTCAATTAAGATAAGGAAATCTGGTAATCATCATGTGATGCTATGTCAGAGCCAGATTATGGGAGCAAGCCACAATATACTGGGTCGAAGTGATGTGTGGAGCAAAACTGATGGTCTGCAGATGTGACTTAACCATTGCCTGGCATGTCCTGTGGTCTTGTTTATAATTTGGTATCTTACTGCCACAAAGAGTCTGCTCTGTCAGTTTATGATCTCTATTTTAACATTTATGCTGGTCAGTCGTTTCTAAACAGCAAAATGGAGGAGGTATAATGAGGTGTATCTCACCTCCTGTCCTGTCATGGCAAGCTTCTCAGTTTTAAGATTTCTCTGGGGTCCCCTTAGACAGGAGGGGATCTGTTCAGTCATTTGGGGGAGCTTAGGATTTTATTTTTAATTTACAGTTTGATTTTTAAGCAAAAGATTTTGTATTCCAAGAGGGCATCAGATACATAGGTATGGTATGACACCAGGAACTGACGGTATGGTATTTTTTTCTGTGTTGACAGGAAAAAAAAATCACCAATCTAGAGTTTGGAATCTTGTGACATTATCTTTCAATAATGAGAAAGAAATAAAGACTTCCTCAGATAAACAAAAATTTAGAGCATTTATCAACCAATAGATCTGCCTTTCAAAGACATGTTAGAAGAAGTTTTTCAGAGAAAATGAAAATTATATAGGTCAGGAAATCTGATTTATATAAAGAAAAGAAAGGCCCTAGAGAAGGAATTAAGTTAAACTAAAAACTGTTTATTTTTTACTCTTAATTGATCTAAAAGATAATAGTTTGTTCAGATGGTTTTAGTACTGAATTCTACCAAGAATTTAAGGAAGAAATTATGCCAACTTTCTGCAATTTTTTTCAGAACACAGAAGTAGAATAATGTTTCCTAATTGATTCTATCAAGCCAGCATTACTCTAATACCAAAATCGGAGAAAGATATTATAAGAAATGGATACTACAGATTATATCTCTCATGAACATAGATGCAACCCCCCCAAAAAAATATAAGCAAATCAAATTCAACACCATACAGAAAGAATTATACACCATAACCAAGTGAGAGTTACCCCAGGTATGCAAGAATAGTTCAACATTATAAAATCAGTTGATGTAATTCATCACACATCAGCAGACTAAAGAAGAAAAATCAAATTTATAATATCAATAGATACGGAAAAAGCATTCAAGAAACAAAATCCAAGTTGCATTCATGACTTTAAAAAACTATCAGCAAACTAGGAATACAGGAAAGCTTTTTCAAGCAGATAAAGAATATCTAACAAAAACCGATAACTGACATAATACTTAATGGTGAGAAATTAGACACTTTCCCACTGAGATGAGAAACAATAAAAGGATGTTCCCTCTCACCATTCCTACTTCAACATCAAACTGGAAGTTCTAGCTAATACAGTAAGACCAGAAAAGGAAATAAAGATATAATAAATGGGAGGAAAAAGTAAAACTGTCATCGTTTGCATACATAACCGTCTATGTAGAAAATCCAAAAAGAACAGAAAGAAAAGAAACTCTTGGAGCTAACAAGTGATTATAGCAAGTTTGCAAGATGCAATGTTAAATGTACAAAAGCCAATCACTTTCTACTGGATCAGCAATGAACAAATGAAATTTTAAATTTAAAACATACTATCCTTTATATTATCACCCCCCCAAAATGAAGTACTTAACTATAAATCTAACAAAATATGTATAAGATCTACATGAGAAAATCTACAAAACACTGATGAAAGAATTATTTAAAAAAAGAACTAAATACATGAGGAGATATTACATGTTAATTGATAGAAAGACTTATTATTGTCAGATATCAATTCTTCTTAATTTCATCTATAGATTGAATGTAATTCCATGCATAATCCCTGCAGGTTATTTTTTGGAAATCAACAAATTAAATGTAAAGTTTATTTGAAGACACAAAAGGCCCAGAGTAGCCAACTCAATATTGAAAAGAGAAGAATGAAGTCAGAAGACTAATACTACCCATCTCAACGTACTATAAATCTATGGTATTCGAGACAGTGTGTTTTTGAGGAAATAATAGTCTAAAGGGTAATTGGAACAGGATAGAGGGTCCAAAAATAGACATATGTAAATCTAGTCAGCTGGTCTTTGATGAAGGAAAAAAAGCAATATGGTGGAGAACAGAAAGTCTTTTCAAAGTGGTGCTGGAATAACCAGACATCCACATAGAAAAAAATAATCTAGACACAGACCTTACAACCTTCAAAAAATTAACTCAAAATGGATCATAGACACAAGTGTAAATTGCAAAACTAAATAAAAATTTCTGGAAGATAACTTAGGAAAAAACCTAGATGACTTCGGGTATGGCATAGGCTTTTTAGAAACAATACCAGAGGCACAGTCTGTGAAAGAAAGAATTGAGAAGCTGGACTTCGTTAAATTAAAATTTTCCTTGTGTGAAAAACACTGTAAGAGAATGAAAAGATAAGCCATAGACTTGGAGAAAATATTTGCAACAGACACATCAGATAGAGGACTGTTATCCAAAATATGCAAATAACATTGAAAACTCAACAATAAGAAAACAGACTCATTTAAAAATGGGCAAAATACCTTAAAAGACCTCTCATCAAAAAAAATATAGATGTTAAATATGTATATGAACAGATGCTCCACATTATATTTCATCACAAAATTGCAAAGTAAAACAATAATGAGATACCACAACACACCTATCAGAATGACCTAAACCCGAAACACTGACATTAGATGTTGGCTTGGATGTGAAGCAACAGGGACCCTCATTTGTTGCTCATGGGAATGCAAAACAGTACAGCCACTTTGGATGATATTTTGGCAGTTTCTTACAAAACTAAGCATACTCTTAGCATGTGATCCAGCAATGGCAACCCTTGGTATTTACCTATAGGACTTGAAATTTTTTTTTTTTATTATTCCAAGGTATTATGAGGGTACAAACATTCTAGTTACACTTTATGTCTTTGCCTCACCCAAATGCAGGTTAAAGGCGTGCCCTTTCCTCCCTTTAGTGCTCCCCATGTCCTTTAGTTGTAGATTTGCCCCTCCATCCCCCTAGTCCCTGGAGAGTATTTCTGCCATGTGGTCATCCTGGTGTTGATCAGTTAGTATCAATTTGATGGCGAGTACAAATGGATCCCGTTCTTCTGCTCTTGTGGTGCCTCACTTTGGATGATGGGCCTAAGTTTAGTCCAGGAAAGTATAAGAGGTGCTAGATCAACGTCATTTCTTATGATTGAGTAATATTCCATTGTAAACATATACCAAATTTTAGTAATCCACTCATAGATTGACGAGCACTTGGGTTGTTTCCACATTCTTGCAATAGTGAATTGTGCTGCCATAAACATTCGAGCACAGATGTCTTTATAGTAGAATGTTTTGTGCTCTTTTGGGTAAATGCCTAATAGCGCTATTGCTGGATCGAATGGTATTTCTGTTTTTAGCTCTCTGAGGTACCTCAAAATTCTTTTCCACAGAGGTTGCACTAATTTGCAGTCCCACCAGCAGTGTAAGAGTGTTCCTGTATCTCCACATCCTCGCCAACATTTGTTGTTTTTTGATTTTTTGATAGAGGCCAATCTCACCGGGGTTAGGTGATACCTCATTGTGGTTTTAATTTGCATTTCTCTAATAATTAGAGATGTTGAGCATTTTTTTATATGTTTGCTGGCCATTATTCTGTCTTCTTTTGAAAAGTTTCTGTTCATTTCCTTTGCCCATTTGTTGATGGGGTTGTTTGATTTTTTCTTGTTGATTT